>CAEFZY010003311.1:0-82932 GCA_903066815.1 Brachyrhaphis roseni
ATCCACATCCATCCATCCATCCATCCATCCATCCATCCATCCATCCATCCATCCATCCATCCATCCATCCATCCATCCATCCACATCCATCCATCCATCCATCCATCCATCCATCCATCCACATCCATCCATCCATCCATCCATCCATCCATCCATTTACACCTTGTCCCTCGCGGGGTCAGGAGGGGTGCTGGTTCCTATCTCCAGCCAACATTTCGGGCGATAGGCAGGGTTCACCTGGACAGGTCACCAGTCTGTCGCAGACCCAGAATTCAGTTTCATCACATTTCAACATTACATCAGAGCAACAAAGGGTTTTAATCCAGAAATGTGGACCTACTGAACAATAAATCCAGGAACAGTAGATTCTGCACTAAGTGGTTGATCTGTTATATTTAGTTGACATTTCATAAAACGAAACAAAAAACTGAAAACATATTGTCATCTCTGAAGTTGTCCTAAAAACATTCTACATGGTTGAACTTTCATGTTTTTTAAATGATTTTCTTGCAAGGTTTAAACATAATTATAAAAATTAAAAAAATGTTTTGTTAACATATTTCCTAAACCTGTCTTCATGTCATGACAATTTGAGACTGATAATCTGTGAAATGATTGATCTCCTTCACCTCCTTCCTGAGCTACTATTGCCATCTAAAGAAATGCACCAAAAACAACCAACCAGAGCCAGGAGGTGTGTCTTAGTGCTGTCAATCAACATCATGTACACATTGCTAAATGTATTAATGACAGAGAAGCAAATTACCGTTACAGGAAAACCGTTTATGTGCTGTCATTGGAAGCTATGCTAGCTAGATTTAGCATTTCTAACAGCCTCTGCTGGCAGGAAAAAGCTGTAGCGCTGCAGAGAGCAAGGACAGGACCGGGATGGGTGAGGTTAGCAGCGGCCACATGGACATGATGGACAGCGAAGACCCACCTTCTGGTTCCGATTGGTTCTTTCTAGTTAGCACTGGAAGAAAACAAATACTGTCGTAACTTGTGCAACTGTAGTCACCAGACCTTGGCAGCATTTGCTGACTCAGCCTTTTGATCCAGGTGTGTTGTAGATCCCCGTTCCAGCAGATTATTGGTTTATTTATCTCCTTCCATTTGTTTTGCTCAGTGAAGATGAAAGTGAGGGGGCAGATGTGAAGTCAGACAACGGGCTGGATGACTTTCCTCCAAGCGCAGGTGAGATCAGGTCACCTGTCCGTTTGCCATCATCATCTCTACCTTTGAATCAAACCCCCTCTGTGCCTCCGGCAGGCCGTCAGCGAGGCGCCTGGTCTCTGGTGTGTGACACGGAGGAGCAGTGGATCAGCCTGGCGGAGAGCATCAAGGACAGGACGTCCCCGCAGGACCGCCATCTTTACCGCGTCATCAGCCAGAACTTCCTGCCTGAGATCAGCAGCATGATTGAGCACAAGGTCAGAGCTGGAAACACGTCGGCACCACTCACGGTTCCCTTACTTCAAGTTCCTCTGACAGAAACTCATCTGATCGTTATTTAGCTTCAGAGTCTCATAACTGAGGAGAATCTCTGCAGAACCTTATTTGAACAATTTGCCCCAAGTCAGCAAGAAGCAGATCTGTTCAGATGTCGATCTCTTTCCAACTCAAATTAGTTTGAATTCACTTCAGAAAAAATGCATTTCTGCACTTGTAGTTTTTCAGTGTTAATCTCTGAATTAGAGTACCGGTACCACAAGCGTAACTGAAATTTTAATGGAGCAGTATTATGTAAAATCTGCTTTTCTGAGCTTTACGGCATCAAAATTAAACCTGGACTGTTGCTTTGATTCTTTTATGTTTGAGAAATCCTTTTATCTGTATGGCAACCATTCAACTCTGCAAAATGCCTGGGTGGACCTAGCCCAGACTCAGCTCCTTCAGACTAGCCAGCAGCAATTAGCAAACACCTGGAACTGCTGAGCCCTTTATAGGAGCTGCTGATCAAAGCAATGCTGGTATAAACGTTGTTAAACAGTTATAGAGGAGCCAGAAAGAGCAGGAGTTTTTAAAGAGACAGACGCCCAATATCAGGTGTTAAATCAGGAAGTCAAATTTAATATATACAGCATTTTTACAACACCTGAAGGTAATATTGTTATTTGATTGTGCTATGAAATGGTGCTACGTGCCTGTAAAACACATGATACTGTCCCTTTAAGTTTACTGAAGCCTCTCCCTCCACATGTCAGCAGTCGTTTAACTGGTCTGGGTGGAGCTGACGATCCTGGGGATTCGTCAATGTTTCTGACTGAAATGAGTCAGAATTAAAGAGGCTGCTGCTCTGCACATGGGGAACACGACTTTCCTTTCCTTTTCTTCTTCTTTCCATCGTTGTCATTTATCTCCTCCTTCTTTCCCACACACCTCTTTACTTTCCAGCTATGAATGCACACACACACACCCACACACACACGCATACACACATCCACCCTTGAGTTCAGTTGACAACCTAAGCAAACTTACATACAGTTGACAACCTGTTAAACTCCCCTTTAAAAGGAAAACCCCTACAACTTTAACTTTGGTTTGACTTCATGCTGGCCTTTCTGGCGTCTTCCTATGCAAATCCACTTGATTCTCATCTCCCTTCAGTGCGCTGTCTGGCATTCCTCCTATTGAGGTCGATTTCTCCAGGTTTAATTTCATCCTGGCCAATCAGCAAACAGGAGGAGGAGTTGTGATACTGAGCAGTTAAAGTCAGAGCAAAATTAATCTTCCCTGCCTGAGTTTTAGAAACAGAACTAAATTTGTGCTTTTCTTTTCTTCAGGAGCGAGAGCAGAAGCAGAAGTTACTGGACCCAGCACCGGTCCGGACCTCGCAGTGGTTCTCTGAAAACCACATTAAACCTGAGAAAGAGGTGCGACATGCACACATGGAGCATGGCGTGTTTTCCTGACGACTCAGAGTAAAACTCTCCTGTTTATGCCTGCAGGACAATCTGAAGGCCAGATCAGAGGAGGAGAGGCGGAAAGACGAAGAACTGGACCGGCAGGTTCTACTGGCTGAGCAGCGCCGTGAAGAGGAGCGCCTCCTGCAGGAGGAGCAGCAGAGGGAGAAGCTGGAGAAGATGAAAGCTGTGGAGGGTGAGGCTGGGCGGGCGGAGCTGCTCACAGCTGGACTCTACAGTTTCTGAGATAAACAGGGTTTGGTGGTAATTGTTGAACGTTGATAATGTCTTATCGTCTCATCAGCGAACTGCCAGCAGCAGGTGTGATCCTGTAGTAACAGACTCTTTCACATCTCCTTTGCTCTGGTTTGCTCCCTGAGAGGCGAAGTGATTCTAGAAGCTCTATGATTTACGAAAGGGATGGAAAAGCCTTTAATCAGAAGATCCCTCCTGCCTCTGATGTCTCCTATCAGGGCTTAACGAACTGCTGATTGTTCTCCAGCGGAGGAACATCGGGGATGTTTCTACGGATGAGAGTCTATGGCAGGCAGTTTTAGCATAACATTGATTTTGTCTGACCATATGTAATTATAATGCAGATATCTAAGGCTGAGTTTCAAATAGATACAACTAGGCCTGTCGCAATAAGCAATAAATCAATTAGTCCCATTAATTAAAATAAGCTCAATAATTTCAGTTTGCATGTTTTATAGTTTTTTTTCTTTTCTTTTCTAGTGCAGGAAACCCAAAATACTGCAGGTAACTGTTTGGACTGCTCAGTGACAACGCCAGTGGGCTTGAGCCCAATTTCTTAATTCAGTTATCTCAAAATGTAATTTTTGGTGACCTCATCTTAAAAGAAATATTGACTAAAAATGTGATTTAAGACGCCTTGAATTCTTTGTCTTACTAGTCAAAATGTAAATGCAGATATCTTGAATTATCATTCCAGTTAGTCAAAATATAGTCTCTGATCAAAACTCACGTTTAGATATCTGGAATGATTTTATGTTAAAACGGCTTGCCATATCTCGTAAAGCCATCAAAGTTCCAGATATCTCTAATTCATTTGCCAATATCTTAAAAAGAATCATTACGAGTCAAAATTACAGTTCTAGATATCGCTAAGCTAGCTTTACTGAGTCATTCTTTACTTTCAATAAATCCACAATTTCATTTGCACCATTCTAATTTAAAAATACATTTAACATATTTTTAATTAGAATTCTGACTAGTCTACTTATCCGATCGGATCGTGATTAGATATATCTTCATTAACTAATGTCTAGTCATGAACAAATTTCAGAAATGTGGAGCGTAGTGAGTCTGATTTTGTGTTTAAGCGGCTTGCCATAGTGCAGCAGGACCTGTGGACTGTAGATATTCTCCATTAGACATGTTTAATCCACCCAGCAGCCCGGTGGCGAGCCGCTCGGCCTTTCATGTTGGAAGCTGAAGCGGAGGCGCTGATGCGTCCTCGCTCAGCTCCTCTCTGGCAGCTGAGGTCTGGTTTTTATCGGCCGAGCTGACGGCCTCAAAGACGGTTTAAACTTGAACTTCAAAGCCTGGGGAAAACTGCGTTTTCCTGAAGCCGCTGTGCGGTGGGTTTTTAAAGTCGTCTGTGGATCTGACTGTGCGTTTGTTGGTTTCCCTCAGAGCGAGCGAAGAGGCGGAAGATGCGTGAGGAGAAGGCCTGGCTGCTCTCCCAGGGGAAAGATCTTCCACCCGAACTCCTGAACCTGGAGCCGTCTTCCCCCGTCAGGCGGACACGGAAGAGCAAAGAATTGTGAGAACGCAAATTGAACTCTTCCTCAAGTTGCCACTGCAAAATTCAATGCGTTTAATCAAGATTTTGACTGATAAAAATATCGCAAAGTGAAGTATTATGGGATAGTGGAAGAAAAATGAAGGGTTTTCAAAATTAATTTTTTTCTGAATAACTGAACCAGGAGAACTTGAAAGTAAAAAGTTAACCGCAGCAGTGGGAGTCGTTTAGTTGATGGCAGCATTATGTCAACCTTCATGAATCATAGCCAACAGCCAGACCAGGGGCAGCTTCTATGGAGAGAAAAAAAACTGAGAAAATATAAAGTTATCAGTGGAAATGACAGCAAATAATGCAGGTTGGAGTGTCATGAAGTGGTGTAGAGGTGGAGGTGAGGCAGACGCTTGAAACCCAGGTAAGATTTGAAGTGATGATGATTTAATGGCAAATGAAGAATACAGACAGTCCACAACCGTGGCAGCACTGCAGAGCAGGAACACAGGGGCTAAAGCAGGTAGCGCACGGCAAACGAGTGGAACAAAGCGACAAACTGGTGAACATAGACAAGGACCCGACGAGGAACACAGGACACAGGTGGGACTAAATACACAGAGGGTAATCAGGGAAACAAGACACACCTGGGAACAAATCACGGGGAGACAGGACAACACGGAGAGCACAGAGACACAGAACTAGAAATAAATACACAGAAAAACACAGATCATGACAACTACATGTATATTGTATTTTTATTATTAATAGTCTTATCTAAAGTGTTAAACCTATGAAACTTTGTCATATTTTATTACATTACAGTCTTTAATGTCTTTTATTAGGATTTCATGTGATTGACCCACACAAAGCAGTGCATAATTCTGAAGTGGAAAGAAAATAATGCATGGTTTTCACACTTGCTATAAATAAAAATCATAATAGCTTCATGCTGTGGGGATGTTTTTCGTCTGCTTGGATGTGTAACTGGTCAGAGACTCTGGGAAAATACATAGAAATACACAAAAGTTACAGAAGAAAACATTGTAAAGCTGTAGAAGAATTGCTACCAGGAAGAAAGTTAACATTCTAGCAGGACAATAAGCCTAAAAGCAGATCCAGAGTCAGAAAGGAATGGTTCAGATCAAAGCATATCCGTGTTTTAGAACAGCCTGGTCAATATCTAGAGCTAAATCCAACTGAGAATGTGTGGTGAGATTTAACAATAAGTGTTTACAGTCACTCTCCATAGATTTTGACTGAACTTAATCTATTTTATCCAAAATAATGAGCTTATATTTGAGTGTACAGATGGTGGGAAGGTGGTTGAGATCCCAAAAGATCGACAGCTCTCACTTCAGCCAAAGTCATTCTGCACAGCATTGACTCATATTAGTTTGTATGGAAATGTATGCTAGAAATAAATTTTCAATGAAATGCATTAGAGTTCTTCTTACTTTTACATTTAAAATTTAAATCTGAAAATGCGATTGAGATTTAATTAAAATTCCTCAGAGGTGACATGATCGTTACAATGTCCTTGTCGAGGTAAACCTGCTGAAGTTGCCCCAGGCTCTGAAAGTCTCATTTGCTATTGTTTAAGACAAGTGTTTAATCTTCGTTCCTTATGCTGGGACTCACCTCATGTGGAGCCGGGGTAGATCAGGCAATTTTGTGTGACAGCTGAAGCAGACAGAGAGGTAATGGTGACTTTGACAACAGGGAAATATCGCACCTCTGCTAAGATTAAACAGCAGGTGAATCAATAGGGTGTTTGCTTCATGAATAATGTACGAGGGGGCGTTCTCCCGACAAGTCTCTTGAAAGTCCACAATGAGGAGGCACAAACAAATTGTAAAATATGCAGCTGCAAATTGGATTGTAGGCCTTTGGAAGGAGGAAACAGGCAAAGAAATCAAAATATGATCAGAACGAGAACTTTTGACTGCAAAAGAAGAATATGTTTCATGTTAAATTTGCGTTACTATGATAAAATTAACAAAACCATAATCCCAATCCCATATTTGTAGATATCCTAGTGTCTACAAATACATTCAGATTAGCTTCTTAAAAGTCTTCAGTGTTGTCGCTGGGAATACCTCAACATAAAAACTGAATGATTTGAGCTGCTTTTGACATTTAAAATGGAACTGCAGCTGTAATAAAGAGAACAAATGTGCACAACAAAAATGCAGCAAGAAGGATTTCCAAAGTTTATTTATTTCCGAGTCTGTGCTCCGTCCCGCCCCATCATTTCTGTCCATTGGGAACAATGACTATGTAGCTTTGCGAGCAAAGCCACCACATGAAAGTCCACTTTTGGTCTGGACTAATCAAGCTGACCAAAGGACTAATGCACCTTTTGCAAAGTCTAAACATGAACTTTCTTCAGCATCGAGTGGAACAGATTCTCACAAGGACAGAAGAGAAGGACAAGGGACACAAACGTATCAAGAAACCATCAAACCATCAAACCTGTGGACACCCTAAAGTCCAGATGCATTCTGCTTGATCTTTTAGGAGTGTCTCAAATGCAAATGCAAATTAAATTCTATCATTCCTTTAAGTTCCAATCCTCAAAAGATGATTAATAATTTATGTGTAATATGATATTTTTATTTAAAATTGTTGGCTGGTTGATTCTGCTCTCAACACCTCGAACATCAAAGTCCTTTATCTCAGGAGCTGATTTCTCCCCCACAAAGGCAGGGTTGTTTCAGCACTGTAGAAGGCACCATCAAAGTACCCAGTGTGTTGTGTTATGATAGAAAGTCAGTGTGCAAGTCGAAGGTCATTTCTGAATGCGGGAGCACCTGCTGAAAAACTCCCAGTGATATAACCCGATCTTTCATTCAAATCTGCAATAGTTAATTCATCTGAATATCAAGTAGATCTCCATTTATACTTCACTTTAACTCAAAACAACACAGACAAAAGACTAACAGTGATTCTAGAGTACTTTGTACTAAATTAATTTGGTTTCATACAATTGTACAGTATTACAAAAGTATTCATACTCCTTGAACTTGTGGTTAAAGTCACAAAGCTTGTTGTGCTTCTGTGAAATTTTGTTTAGACTGACACAAAGTGTCTTGTTAAAAAATCTCTAAACATGGCTCAGATTTTCTAGTTAAAAAAGAAATATGAAAATGTGTTTTAGTATTCAACTCTCTTTACTCTGAAGCAAATCAAATCCAGCATAACTGCATTCTGAAGTCACCTAATTAATAAATAGAGTTCACTTGTGTGTAATTTGTAAATTTGCAACTATTCTTTAGGTCAGTTAGAGAACAAGAGAAAAACTAAGAACATTTGAAGTTAGTTCAATTTTTAAAAAGTATCACAAACTCCATTAGTTTGTGTACAATTTTTCTTCAATTCCCATTTAAATGCTATTTTGGGTTAGTCTGTCACTTGACATCACAATAAAACCCACCGAAGATTGGATTTTTGGATTTTTCCACATGACCAAATGTGAAAAAAATCCAAGTTCCATTACTCCGCTATCTTCGCTGGAATTCGCACTAAACATGTTCATGTGTTTGATTATTAAAGGGATATATTTTTGCTGAATGCATCCTAAGCAATAGTCTGTCCAACTCAAGTCTTATGTATTGTATTAGCTGTTGGTTTAATTTTTACATGCTTGAATTTCCTCTTCCACAATTTAATTAAAAGCTCCCCACATAGCGAGAGTCGTGATAATTAAATGGCAGGTAGCTGCTCTATCTGGTGTTGATCAGATTCCAATGCCATCGTATTTGTGGAGCTCAACAGCGTGAGATGCCTTTGCAGCTCTGCTCTTGATCAGGGAGCTCAGCTGTTGCTTTTTAATAACTGTCAAAAAACACCTGCGCTCTATCTCATTGGTAGTCCAACTTCATCCAAACCCTCGATATGTGACCAGTTTGTCTTTAATCACCTCTCTAATACTAAATTTCATTATAAATCTTGTCACAAGTATCTGTGTTTTCCCACATGGTTTAAGAGGTTGAAAATTAACTGACTTTTGAATTTATCTCATTTCAGTTTTCAAAAAATATAATTTGTAAAGTACAAGTAGAAGATTACACATATGCACTAAGCAAAGGAGTATTTAATGACATGTCATATCTTAATATGGCAATTGACTTCACAGAGCATTTTACTCAGTTCATTCTTGTTTGACGCAGGTTCAGGTTTCCAACAAAACTGAACTTGAAGGCTTACATACTTATACTTTGAGCAGGTGACAACATAACTTCACACAACCTCCAGACCTCCACTTTTCACAGTTTTTTTTATTTATTAATTTTTTTCAGAAATTTGATTCCGTGGCAGGTAATTCCAGCACAGACGAATAGAGGCAAACATGCATCTTTACAATGCCGTACATTCATAAGTCGGTCAGATCAATATGGAGCTGTGGGCCTGGGCTGAATAGATGAACGTGCGTAGGTTTGGTATGGTGATGCTGTCATTACATTAGTGAATAATCTTAAATGACTGTGTTTTATTGCATTTTCCTGTAAAGCTCAGCCTTGACTGAAATCATTGCAAGAGATGTCTTTACTAATTGGCTGCTTTGAAAGTTTTCTTTGACATGTAAAGATTGAGCTTTATTGGTTCAGCCTGACACAGACCGAGAGGTTAGCTAGCCAGGAAGAGGGAGGAATAGCAATAGCATGCTGAATATGTATGCATGTAAGGCTTGTAAACTCTTGAGAGATCTGCTGCAAACATAGAATGCATATGTCCTTTAAATATATTTAAATACATAAATATATGGCTACAAAACAGCTTTGGCTATTTTTTTCACTGCTTATTTGAACGGAAAAAGATGAACCTATTTGCTACTTGGTATGCAACCATAAGCAGCAACACCTCCTCTGCAGAGCCCAACTGGTCAACACTTCTCCCAAGAGACTATTGTGTTATGCTGACTGCAAGCGTGAGAGCTGGTTGAAGAAACAAGCAGCTAATTAGCCGAAAGAACGGGGCAGGTTGACACAGAACAAGCACCTGGACAAGGAAGTAATTAAAGAGCACAAAAATATACGTTTTTAGATTGAAAGCATTGTCTGTACTGTGGGGACAGTGCACAGTACACCTAGAGACATCAAAGACCTAATTGTCATTAATTAAGAGAAAACAGAAAATAGATGGAGCAATGGCCGACTCCATGTTCCATACAATCTCTACTATCATGTTTCAATAACCGATTAGCCTCAAAGGGTGCATACATAATTTTCTAAAAGAAATAATGCCAGTGTGTGAGGCTTCTCTCTTTGTCTTTAAATACAATGAAGAAAAGGCAAATAGATTTTAAAGCTGTGTGTAAATAGTTTCATGTGGTCAAGAAAATGCACTTTACAAACAACCATAGCCAATATTTGTTTAACATACATTGAAATGTATTTAATCAGTGTCCATTTCTTTTTTGTCGATGTGTAACAGAAAACGCAAATGATGTAAACTTTTCTACCAATTTCTACCAATAATGTGATATACCTGAACCTCCAGGTCTGTACCCTCCATGCAAAAATCATTAATTAGAGACAAAGACATTTGAACTTTCAGTAGCACGAGCTGACATCCATCTCAATTCATCTCATCCTCCGCACACATAATGAGGCACAATGCATCTCGTTGCAGCACGGCCATCTCTGAGCCACGTGAAATATTTCTCTCCCTAAAGACAGGTGCGGCTTGTTTTCTCCTTCCAGCTTGGAATGCCTTACTGAGAAACACAGCATCTCTTTTTTTTCCCAGCTAGTGAGTTTTTGTCAAGATCGAAGCAAAAAATACAAACTTAAAATTTTTTAAATCACATCAGACAAGAATGCATATAAAATAAATATTTAAATGTAAAAAAGCCCGGTGAAGACCTTACTCATTTGATTCATGTGTGGACAGGGAGCATCTGCTCTGTTGACTCTATTAGAGAAATATCTCTAACATACTGTTAACTCTGAAAGTTTGAAACATGTAGAATATTTCCTTTATTCATCACTTGACATTATATTTTTCTCACACCTATTCCTGATATTTACCACGATCATAAACCTGGAGTTAGCATGTATTTAGTGACCCCACTCACACCAAGCTGATGGAAACTGACAAGCTCTGTGGTAACCCGGTCACACCAAGGGGAAGCAAGGTCCACACATACACACATGACTCAGTGAGATCCTTGCTGCCCAGTATGGGGCTGCAGGAAGACTTGATCCGTTCTGCTCTCTCACCGGAAACTCCAGCAGGTCAAAGCCCATCAGCTCTGAAATCCCATATCCATGTTGTGAATGAATGTGGGCAACTCACAGCCTGTTTGGTTCTTTTGCTCAACATAGAGGTTATTTGGAGATAAATAGAAATGATAGTCATATATGATCCTAAACATATTTATTCTATAAGTAAGTAGGATTTTTGAAATCTTTTGATTCAGTGGGTTAAAAATTAATCTTCACCAGAACATTAAATCTTATATAAGATAACACATTCGTTTGGAACAGAAACAAGAGGTGGACAATATGGCCTTGTCTTTACATCACATTTCTAAAAGAAATGCTGAGATTTTTTTCCTGTTTAAGAACAATTTGACCACTTGGCATAGAGGACAAGGCGCCTCCAGCACTTTATAGATATTCTTCCATTAAATCTGCACCAGGGTAATCTGGACCTCAACTTAGAGTGACAGTCTTCTAAAATGACAATGGCATGTTAAGACAGCAAAGAACCACATTAATTTAAAGTCTTAAAATGTCTTTTACAGGCACACCCACAGCTTGGACTTAAATCCAATTGAAAATGTCTGGAAAGACCTAAAAATGGCCTTTGACTAACACTGCCCACACAACCTGACTGAGCTCAAGAGAATCTGCAGAGAAGAATGGAGAAAAAATATCCTTAAAATAGGTGAGCCATAAGGAAGAGATGAAGCTCACATTGCTGCCCAAGATGCTTCAAAAATATTAAACCATGAATGTGTATATTTATGTTCCCAATAACATTTTTACACTGCAGAAAAATGTCTGGAGACACTTTTTTACTTTTGTCATTTTAAGGTGTATTGCGAAATGAAAACCACACTCAAATTCATTTTAGAATGTGTTTGTGAGAAAATGTGAAAAAAAAAAGTATTTTCAACTAACAACTTATTAAAAGTTTTTTCAGAAAGTATGCTTAATAAGGTCATGTTTACATGTACACAAGCTCGATGTCGTCTAATTGCCCTGGTTGAAATGTACAAAATATGCCTCCCTTCATGCTGTTTACTGCTCTTTTAGGCAAACCAACAAGTCAAAGCATGCAGGGAGTTGTATCTGTTGGCTTCGACCAACAATGTGCTAAATGCCAAAGACCAATTAGCCTCCTGTGGCCAACACTGCTGGGTCCTCCTGTAGAGCCTTAATTCCAATCAAGCTCTCAGCCTGACATCCAGCTCCAGTTCAAGGCCATCAGAAACAAGAAGCTCTGCTGTGTTCCACTGTAACACACTGGAAAGTGTACTATCAATCAGCTATTTCATATATAACCTTAATATTTAGGTGGAGAAGAATTAAAATAATTGAATAAGCAATTAGTTTAAATTGTGAAAATTCTTGAAACTGCACTGCAGCTTGTTTATATTTTTAAGTTTGTTGTCTTATTGGTTAACATAAGACGTTGCTGCATGTTCAGACCATGGTCCAACAACTATATCCCTGTGGGGGTTTAAACCCTCCCCATATCTCGTCAGCCACTAAAAACAAACATGCATGCTAACATGCAGCTGCACTATGTTGTGCAGCTGCAGACTTGATCACTTTCAAGAAACTGATCACCAGATGTTTTACCATGATTCAGACCAAAGTTGCAACCTTATATTTAATGTGCTTATTGAATGACATTTTTCAAAATAGTTTAAAAATGTTAACCTGGTTTGTGTTATAACACTCCTATGTCTTATGCAATTGATTTATGCACTCGTTTGTTTATTTAAGTATGTATTTTTGTGACCGAATTTTGTGCATCCTCTGCTAAAAACAGGGCTGTTGGGTGGGATACAACACTACAAATGTATCACTCAGAAGTGTAAATCTGTTACAGAGAAAGTCTGTCCTGTTTCCTATTGGCTGGATTAAGTTGGTGAAAATTGGAGCTTTTAATTGATATTATCCTTTTATATCCTCTTTTTTTGTTTTAGCATCCATTATTTGGGCAAATGCATTCTCTCTGAGCTATAAACACAGCACTGATTGAAGAAGAGTGAATAATTGATTATTCGATAATAGCTCTGACTGACAGAGTAAATCAGAGGGTGAGCATTGCACTGCCCCTCAAACTTTAATGAAGGTAATGAATGAACATGAGCAAATTAGCCTGTCGCTGTCATGAGCCTCCTCACACACTCAATCCTCTCTATCCGCCTACCTCATCTGTGAAATTCACTGCAGTCTAAGCAGCTGATCCATAAATTACATTAAGTCATTACCATGGAATACCCTCAAATGATATAGTTCCCATAATGCCATTGCATGAAGTCCTTTTTGGTAACTTCAATAATTTGAATTTGGTGACTAAGAGGTCATAGAAAAGTCTTCAACTAGCAATCTATTTGTTATTGTTGTTGTTATTTTCAAAATGTTCTTTTACTTTGATAAACGAGTCTAATTTACTGAATATGACTCTACATGAGGCTGTGTATACTTTGTACCCTTTTCCTGACAGATACCTTTGTACAAATCATTTTTGACATTTTGAAACTTTTTCACACATTTCAGCTTTAGCTAAATAACCAACTGAGAAAATACCAAGATATTATTATTATTATAAGGCCAATAAAAAATGTCCAGGCTTATCAAGACAAGAAGTAATGGAAATTAAATGACAGTTAAATTGTGGATAAATTGATGTAAATACAAATTTCTAAGATATATTTAAACAAATATTTCACTTATGGTTTGCTTGAATGTCTGGTACTGTTTAGTGAAATTGGGCCTTTATCTACAATTGCTTCCTGGTCAAAATTTTGACCAGAGCCAAATTCAACTTAACTGGCCACCAAAACAACACTGCAGCTCAAGTTCATGCCATAATTTGACAGTGTCAAAACCCCTGTTTACCAATTCTTCTAATTGAAACACTTTGAAAATATTCAACACTGAATGACAAAATAATCAGTTAACTAACCTTTCTTTTCCTGTTTGCTGAATTTGTGTCAAACAGGTGTCGACTCCTTGTGGTGCAAGCAGCAAAAACAACACTATTGCACCTGCTAGAGCTGTCAGACGCACCCCAGGTCTCCATTATTCATCAATTTACTCAGCCTAGGCTTTAGAGTATGACCCAGTTTATCGAAGTTCATCTAAAAATGAGTGGAAAACTCTAAATTGACATGAATTATCTTTTGTTTGGTGTGTTGCTCAACACCACTTTGTCTACAGTCACATCTGCTTTCTAATTTCTAAAGATCTCTTCACTGAAGTCCTTATCCCCCAGATGAAGCTACTGAGAAGCAGCAAGGTCACAGCTTCACGATTAAATTTCCACAGAGAGGAGTCTGCCAACTCATTACACACAAAGAAGGGTGAGTGTCAACAGGACAGGGACTTAGCTTATCGCTCAATCATTTATGACATTTTTATTCAAATCCTACCTCTGAGCTAAAAATTTGTGAGGCATGTATAACCGGGACACCGCCAGCAGACAGTGAAGGACTCTAAAGTCAGCCAAACCATAAGGGTCTGTTCCTCTTTAGTTCTGCACATCCTACTTAACTAAATGTTCTAGGAGCAATCACTAAAAAATAATGCAAGTAATAGAAAATTACATTGCCTTGGAAAAAAATGTATATCCTTGAATATTTGAATAGGGCTGCACAGTGGCGCAGTTGGTAGCACTGCTGCCTTGCAGCAAGAAGGTCCTGGGTTCGATTCCCGGCCCGGGGTCTTTCTGCACGGAGTTTGCATGTTCTCCTTGTGCATGAGTGGGTTCTCTCCGGGTACTCCGGCTTCCTCCCACAGTCCAAAAACATGACTGTCAGGTAAATTGGTCTCTCCAAATTGTCGATAGGTGTGAGTGTGCATGTGTGGTTGTTTGTCATGTCTGTTTCTGTGTTGCCCTGCGACAGACTGGCGACCTGTCCAGGGTGACCCCGCCTCTCGCACGGAACGTAGCTGGAGATAGACACCAGCACCTCCCGACCCCGCTAGGGACAATGGTGTAAAGAAAATGGATTGACATTTGAATATCTTGTCATATGACAAGAGAAAACTTTATTGTGACTTTTTGTGGCAGGCTGACACAAAGCAATGCAAGTGGAATAGACACAAAATAATTCAGCTTTTAACCTTCACACAAATGAATCTGAATAGCATGGCATGAATTTGTTTTAGACCCCTTATTTTATGGTTGGTAGAACCATCTTTTGCTGCAGTTGCAGATGAGTCTTTTGGGGCATACCTCTACCATCTCTGCACATCTAAAAACTGAAATATTTACTCATTCTCGTTTACAAAATGGCTCAGGCTTGGTTAGATTGGACAAAAAGCATCTACCAGCATCAACGTTCAAATCTTGACAAACGTTACTTATTTAAATTCAAGTCTCAGCCAATTTAAGACATAAATATGCTCTTGATCTTAACTGTTCTAAAGTAGCTCCATGTTCTTTGATTAATGTTCTCTTTGACAGCTATGATTTGTAGTCTTGCCATACTCTTATCTTGAAATTATTAACTGAACCATGCTCCA
Source organism: Brachyrhaphis roseni (assembly GCA_903066815.1). NCBI lineage: Eukaryota > Metazoa > Chordata > Actinopteri > Cyprinodontiformes > Poeciliidae > Brachyrhaphis > Brachyrhaphis roseni. The sequence goes on from CAEFZY010003311.1 coordinate 15,372, forward strand.
TGAAAACCCTGTTTGGCTTACAGAGAGCAGTTGCATTAACAGTGGGCAAAAATAAACTTGAAAAGGGAAAACTATTTACTAACTAGGTGACTTTTAAATTATAGAGTTAACTTTGATGAGATGCTTGTATGTAAAGACATTTAAAATCAGATATAATTTTTCCTCTACTTCACAGTTTTGCCCCACATTATGTTGGTCCATCACATAAAATTCCCATTGAATACATTGGACTTTGTGGTTGTTACATACAGGATATATATATATACATATATTTTTTTTTTATTGTCTCTCTAAAAACAATTTCGTCACCTTGGCATTATGTGATCAATCAAGAACACACAGCTGTTTCCTGTGAATTTTGTAGCTTTGCACACCTGACAAAATATAGCGGTTCCCACAGAAAAACGCTAATCAGTTTTTAATTAAAATGTTGTGAAGCACAAGGCATAGGTCAAGGATGTTGCTCATTTAGTCTCTGAATCCTGAATTTCTCTGTTTTTTGACACTAGATCTATTTTCAGATGACCAAATAGGTCTTTCTTGTAAGAGCGGAAACATTGCGAAGCCTTTTTTTCAGCCAGTTGATTGGCAGTGTGCAGGAACAGGTTTGGAAGAAGCAGCTCTGTGTTCCTGTATGTTCTATGCAATCTCCAGTCATTGTGGTATCTTCTTTGACATCTCATCAAAACAACCTTGTTGCCAATGCCTAGAAGTACATGTTTATGAGTTCACACATTGCTAATCATTTTAAAACATTTTTGTCCCTGTTTTAGTATTTCTTCATAAAGAATGCATCTTTTAAACTCTTTAAAAAAATTTTTTTTATCTTTACCAGCTGTGTAGTTTAATCTAAACATCAATCTATAAGACAACCAAACTGCTTCACAAGGTAATAATAGAGAAAAAATAAAAACAGAAATAGGGTAAAAACCCATCAATCAATCAAATAAGGATAGAAAAATAACAAATTAAACATAAATAAAAGAGATATTAACCATAAATACATATTTTAAGGAAGTCATATCCATTTCAAGATTTCAGTGAATAAACAATCTTTCCACTTTAATATTCATAGCAACATTTACATTAGCTCATCAGTATACAGTGAGGATATGTGACGGGGCTCTGTAGGGGGAATAAAAGCTCCACAGATCCACATTATTAAAATGTTTTTGTGCCTGTATTATTATTGTGCTGCGAGGTTGTCTCAAGAACTCATTGCCCTTATTTAATGAGAAAGTAGTATGATTTGCTTCCCTTGTTTATTCCCAGGCGGCTTTGGTGGGGTACAGTTTTTATGAACAAACATTTTCAAAGGGGAACTTTTGAATCCAGGTTTCATAGAAGAATAAAACTGAAAGCATTATCAGTTCTCGCTACATCAAATATTTACACATTTTCTTGATACCCTGATGTTTTCCACCATTAGCAGCAAAACAAAATCCAAGGGGAAAGCTTAGCTCCAAGCATAGGCACAGATTACAATAGATGGAGGGTGAGCCCGGCGGATGGAGGATCATTGTCCTTGCGGTTGCAAGGGCCCTACACTTATGCTGCCCGTAACAGTGGTGAGCCAGACAGGAGCAATTATTCACCATAAAGCAATGTGGCACTGGCTGGGAGTAAATTACTGAGAGAGAGCCTCTGCCAATTACTTCTATTAATGGTGAGACAAATCTCATTTGACACTAAAACACCCCAGCATCAAAGGGATCGATAATGAGAGAAGTCCTTGTTCAAGCTGGCTAAAGATGAGGAAGCAATCCTATCCATGAGACATAGCATGGAGAAATGTTTTTGACATTATTCTACCACTGTCGCCACCATCTTTTTCTTTTCTTTTTTTTTTAATGCTCTGTAATAAATAGAGCAAGTTAGATTGCAGCTGGTGATAAAATGTTTTCAGGGTGGCTTTCTCCCACCTGGATTTTTCTTTTTTTTTTTTTTTCACTTTTCTTTGGCCATAAACTTTAAGGTTATATGAGCCAATGACATGCAGGTTAACTTCATGTCTTCCATTACAGATTCACCAAATGAAAATGTCTCTGCCAGAACATGCACAGTCCCTAATGAGCAGTCATCAGATCCACCATTCAGTTCATGGCAGCTCAGCTCACATTACTGTATTAACTTTAAATGAAAACTATATCTTGAAGATTAAGCACTGGAGCACTTCTCAGCTGTAAGTCAAAACTGTTAACTGTAAAGTCAACTGCTATCAGTCAGTGTTCTTTCTGCCAAAGGCAGCAATACAGTAGAAACCATATATTTATCTATATTGCTGAGGTAGGTATTAGCTAAAAGTTGTACTGAGGCAAGAGTAACACACATTCAACACATTCTTACTCAAGTAAAAAGTAGCCCTCTACAAAATTACTCAAGTAAGATTTAAAAAGTATTTTGTCAAAAGGTAACTTAAGTACTTAGTGACTAATCATAACATCTGATTTTATATTTTTCAGCGATGTCATCAGACAGACCAAAAATATAAACATATATGCAAATTATGGCAATTGAAAAACTAATTCAAAATTATAAAACCTAAAATTTTAAGCAGAAGAAATATTTTTCTAAGTCATTTTTTCTATTTAAAATGTCAAACTAAGACTTGCCCTCTGTAATGTTAGAGCAGAGAAAATTATATCCAGTGATAACTTTTACTATTTATTGTACATTCACATGACCTCCAAATGAAGCCACAGATTAAGTAAACAGAAAATAGCGTTAGAACCACAAAGCTTGTCTACATACAAGAAGTATCGCTTTAACATAACGTGTAAAACTGTGTCTCGTGTATTTTTGGTCAAATATATATGTGCCTCATTTAGTAAAGTTATTCATAGTAGGTTTCACTGAAATAAGAATAGTGATGCTTCACAATGTTACTCAAGCTGAAGTAAAAAGTACAGTGTAGCAATTTACTCCTAAAAGTACATTATTTCCCAAAAAGTTAATCAAGTAAATGTAACTTTTATTACTATTATCCACCTCTGATGAAATTACACCTCTACAAAGTTTCACATCTAAGACTAAGGGAAAGTTATGTTGCTAAGAAGAAATGTCAAAATTTTTATCTAGATGTGTGAAACTGTTAGAAAACCCCCAAAACAACTGCAGTCATAGCTTATGTGAAAGATGGTTTAACAAAATGTTAGCTAAGGGGACTGATTACAAATGCATAACACATTTGCCATATTTTTATTTGTTAAAAGTTTGAAAACAAAAACCTGGCTAATATTCTGCTTATACTATTCACATTTATTCAACTCTCTCATTTGCCCTTTTCCCTGACTCTTGCAGTACAAATATCTATCGTTAAACAGCACCACAGGGTATGGTTGTGGTTCTCATTGATGCTGGTAGGCAAATATTAAAGGGGAAGCATATACAGTAAATAACACCCAAGAGTATTGGCTCTCAATATCTTCTGGACCACCAGAATAAAACTGCTTTCACAAAATATGGCATGCTCTGTCTTTTAAATAAGCTTTAAGCTTAGCTGTACAATTTATTCTAGACAGTAATGGAGGTGGTTTGTTGCTCTGCTTAGATTGGAAAAGCAACAATATGCAACAGTCAGTATGCTGGGGTTTATATAACTTCAAACTTGAAGTAAATCAAAGTTGTTGTTTTTTCTTATTAACCACATATTTTCTTCTTACATATCTCAGATACTTCAACAATTGTGCCAAATTTCTTATACGTGCTTCTGAGATTTCTTCTAGTGCGAAGAAGTGTCTACCTCTTTAAATTTGTTCTGCTCTGCTATTTAGTCGCACAATTTTTAGGTAATCAAGCTAATTTTATGTCAGACAAAAACAATCTGCATAAAATGTGGCTTAAGATCAATGATTTTATTGATTAAAAAAAGTATCCGAACCAATTTGGCACTGTGTAAAAAAAAAAAAAAAAAAAAAAAAAAAAAGAATCATAATTTGAAAAAAGCTTTTTGTCTGAGATAGCAAGACCTATTTGATGATCTAAAGTGTCCCAACAAGGTAAAAACAAAACAAAGCTGTAGTGGGGGTACTTTTACATTTTTTGTATGCTATGCAATAAAATTTTCGAAACTTTAGGCCACAGCTCTGCTCATGGCTTTAGCTTCAGCTACAAAACTATGCTATCAACATCCTTCATCTGCTTTCTCAGTCGTTTGCTCCCCACTGCCTCATCAACACTTCCACACTACGAACAGAGGCTTTTATTTCAGGAGCAGTCACTGACTGCAAAGATGAACTGTGAACAGCTAAAGATAGTGACTCTATTTTAGTCCCTGCAGATATTAAAGATACATACGAAACAGCCGACGCAGATGACAAGAGTGATAGCACATTCATTCAGACAGCGACTATGAAGGCACTTTAATCAAACAGCCGGAGGTTACTTTAAGTCAGTGGCCAGTCGCGTAATTATGCATGTTTTGTAGACAAAAGGTTATTGTATTCCCGACTGGTGCGGAGGTGCAAATTTGTCCAACATCTGTTCATGATCGTTAACCCACTGACTCATTTTTTAGGTAAACAAACGAGCCGTTCAGGAGATTAAACCTTACTTGCTGCAGTCTAATAGGAACTATAAAATCAGCATCATCCTGAACATTTACCGTTATTGCCAAACGGATGACTTCATTCCAAAGGAACGTTAATGATGTGTAAAGTCCAAAGCGGGATGAATGACTCATTTACTCGACTTTGACCTGGATATGGTTCAGGACGAGCTTCCTAATCATGTATGACAGGAAATTAATTTCTTCCACAAAACAGATTGGAGCAGTCATGTAACTATTACTCAGATAATTTAGAGATATGTTTAGGCTAGAGTCAAAACAGATTACCTTCTCTATTCATCACCTATTTGTTAGGGTGATGCTGTGAAGGGGGCCGCTTAGAGGACTTAGAGGAATCCGTAAAATGATATTAGGCGGCCACTTACATCACAGTCAGGAAGGCTAATGGGCAAAATCTTTGACAAAGATAAATATGAGGATTAACACCAAGAGGGTTTTGCATTATCTGCCAAAAGTGATAAACATTTAAGAGTGGCTCCTTTAAAGAAGTTACATTTTAGAACACCTTACAAACTGAAAAAAAGGAAAAAAACAAAAAACAATAATTTACAAAATAGATTTTTTCTTTAGAAAGATTTATACTTTACTGTTTTGGCGCACAAAATGCTTTTAGACATGTATCTAGATGTCTAAAAACATCTAGAGACATTATTACTTTGTCTATTTGCAAATGATAATGTATTGTTCTATAAGGTTTCTAAGAAAAGCTGAAGGCTAGGGATTAACAAAGTTATCAAGGTAGGGAAAAGGAATGTGTCTTGCTGCTGGAGGCAACAAAATCGTTTTTTCATTTTATTTTTGGAGGTGAATCATTTATTATTGTTTGTAGTGCGAGTCTTTCTCTAGCAGAGCACAGGGTTTTTTTCTACGTCAGCAGAGGGAAGATAAATTAACTCAACTTCTAACTTTAACAGGATTTAGAGCAAGCAGGTGAACTGATTTATCGCCACAATTCTGCTGGTGTCAGGTGAATGATGGGCATCAAGAACTGACATTTACTACAAGATGACAATTTATTGTCCTGTTGCTTGTTTTTATGTCTACCTTTGTGGCCACAAGCAAGCCCTCAGCTGGAGAGAAGAGTTTTATTTTCAACATCAGCCGTCGTAAGAATCTGAAAGCTTCTTATTCCTTTGCAGTTTCAAAGTTGATCTCTGCGCGATGATTTCATGCAGAAACAGAGTCTGCTAATGGATCGATCGATAGTGTGATGACAGTGGATACATATTAATGGTGCAGTAATGTGAGAGGGAGTGTGAGTACAGTCTAGCCGTGAGACCAACAGCATCTCTAACAATGTGAGCAAAATGACATCAGGGGTCACCTGACAAGCTCAGTAATGAGTACAGCGTTCAAGTTCGAGTCCAGGAACACGCTCTCCAACCTCTGGCCTCTAAGCCCCCAGACGTGAGTGACGTCTTATGCTGGAGAGTGCTAATTGGGCTCTGATGTGCTGCATGCGTCTGTGGAGAGGAGAGACCCAGTGCAAAAAGCTGGAGGAAAAACTCAATAAACGGCAACCGGTGTGCACTGCAGATGAAGGTTCAAAAGGAATATTGTTGCGAAATGATGGGTATTTATGATTTTGGGGTGGAACTTTGCTCGGTGGGGTTCTCAGAGCGATCAATAAAAGACGCATGCCGTCTGCTGTGAAAAAATAAGATAAACAGAATCAACCATGTAGCATGGCGTGCAATGAACTTTTTACTCTTTGTTAATGACGGGAGGATGGCTAGATCGACAAAAACTGTCATTACGCATTTGTGCTGAGGAGGTAATGAGTCTTACATTACTGTATGCTAGGGATTGGTGTTGGCTGTAGTTGCACCCAGATTCAGATACTGTTTGAGGTGTGACAGTGAACTTCTTTTCAATGAAAACAAACGCAGAACTTTGGTAAAGGCGAGGAAGGAAATCAGGACAAGTAAAACAACATGAGACTAAGGAGTACCATGAACAAACAGTATAATCCAGCAGGTAGTGAATGAAGGAGAGGAGATTATATACTGGGAACGTGATTACTGGATGAGAAACAGGTGGCTAATTGTGAACAGGCTGCAGCTGAGAGTATTGAGAGATCTTCACTTTTTGTGAGTGCGAGGCCTGTGGTGGATTAGATGTTTTTCTGGGTTCTGTTGTGACCTCCTGGATCCGACATCAATGTGTTCTATGGTACAGCATGTTTTGAAAACATAAAATCCTTTCATTGTTTTTTTTGTTTTTTTTAATTCAAACAAAGACAAAATCTGCGGTCTTAACTAAATCAAAATCAAATCAAATTTTATTTGTATAGCACATTTCAGCAGCAAGGCATTTCAAAGTGCTTTACATCATATCAAAACATAATGCAACATAGAATCAACAGTAAAAACAATAAAAACAACAATAAAAACACAGCATTTAGTCAAGTTTCATCAATAAATTTATAATTGAGAAAGTTTCAAATAAAATAATTTGCATCCATAAAGGTATACCGATTACAGTCTTACTGTGTTAAATGGAACAAAATACCTATTGCCATTTTTATTCCCATTCACGCTCACAATCACAGTTTAAAATGATGTAATTGATTACGTTTCAAATACAATCTTAAACAGGTGGGTTTCTAGAACATTATATGAAGACGCTTTTTAGCCCGTGACACCAACTGTATGAAAATTGATGGAGTTATTTTATTTTTTTTTTACTAGTATATATCTTAAACCTCCCATACAAAACTCCTTCATCTAAGCAATATTCATAAGTAGAGCAACATACTAAACAGTATTTTTGCTTCCAGACTTCACTACTGCAACTCTTTTTTTATATTTTTGAAAAAAAAAAGTTGCTGCATTTTTGCAAGGCCTCTGGTGAAAGTAAAATATGATAATACAAAGAGGATATTGTGTTTGTCTTTTATGTTAGCTGCATTTTACAGCCTCTTCTTCTACATATAATGCCCTGATTGACCAAACTCCTTCCTCTGTTAGATTGCAGGTTTCTTTTTCCTCATAAACTGTCTTAGATTATCCTGAACTATCTATGAAGTTATGCCAAATATTCTTGGCTACGTGAGTACATGGCAAGATTTTTGAGACGTTTCAATGTTTCGCCCTTTTTAGGGTGAGTTATATTTGTAAGGAAATACATCTATTTAAAAAACATTTGCGGAAACTATTTGGTACTGTTGCACCCTCTGTAATGCTACCATGAGTGTCCAACTCTGGTCTTTGAGAACTGCTATCCGTCAACTTCAGTCCTTTTTATTAAGGTAACAATTTCAAAGTTTGTTTGTTCAGTTGTAATTGGCTTAAAAGTTTATTCTGCGGTGAATGCATCATTTTAGCTAAAATAAAAAGGCTTTATCTTATCCTTTTTTAATTCAAGCTAGGACATCTAAAAAAGAAAAAGATATCCTCTCGAAGTGAGAGAAAAAAAGCTTTTTCAGCAAATGGTCAAGTTTCAATCTGTTTTTCCAAGAAATATTCCACTGTTTATTTTTAAAAATCCAATTTTTCTTTTGTCATTTTGAGAGAACAAGTTTGTGGGAAGCATGTAAAGACTTGTAGAGAGTGTGATCTGCCTGTAATAATGCACAGCTCATCCAGCAGGCTTTGTAATGTCTGCTTTACACACAAAAATACAGTATCTTCTAATCACACTAGACTGGCATCAAATGAAATACCCTGAATTTATTGACTTCATCAAGGTTACTCTTTTATCGCTGGAAATTTTCATTAGCAACGGGAAAAATATGTTGTTTTTCTAGCCTTGTCATGTTGAGGGGGCACTGAAAGACTCAAGTCTGGTATGAAAAATGTTTTTCAAAGTATTTCTTTTTACTTCACAGCGTTACAACAGATTTGCTGTTGTCACACAGGTAAAGAAATGTCGAAGATTGGTAAAAAGAAACGTTAACAATTTGCAGGGTCAGAACACACTATTCATTGTGTAGGGTTTTGTCTCCATCTGTGACCAATTCCTGTGGCATGTTTTTCTTTTTAAATGTTTGATGTAGGTCACACAGTTTGGGTGTCTTTCCACAATCTTCCTGTCATTGGTCTTTCAATAATGGAGCCAGTCGGGCAGTCTGTGGCTCTGTTTGATCCAATTCTTCATTTCAACGTAAACTCTTCAGTGAGACAGTGTAGTCTCAATCAATTTTTAAACGTTTTAATAGAGTGATATCTTTTTCAATCCACATAAATTTGATCAAATACAGGAGAAAACATTTCATGGTGTTGCAGGTGTACAACCTCCGGTATCTCAGATTGTATCTAATTAGCAATATGGCTGCCAACTTCAGGCTACATTTTTATACTAAATCAGCATGTAATTGACATGACAAAATAAAATAAACGAAAACGTTTGTTGGAAAATAAACCAACAAAGTGCCTTCTTAAATGATTTATTTACTATGCATTTTTTTTAATTTGATTAATTCCTCTTAACTTGTGCTCATGTTTGCAGGTGTTTCCTCAGGTAACTTCTTACTACTTTCCATGTTCGCAACAATTTCTGCATTTTGGTTTTTTTGGTCTGCTTTATGTCTGGTTCCTTTTGTTTCTGTGTGGTTCACTTGCAAAGGCATTAGTTACACTCTGTGTGCCTGTCTGTACATTGTAATGAATCACTGCATTACTCAACGTCTTCCTTCTCTCCACCACAGACAGAGAGAGGGAGAGGAAGAGGGAGACTGTGTGACTCTCCCTGTTTGCAGCATTCAGCCTGCAGAAGACACCAGAGCTTCGGCTGAATCCGTCTGAGAGAAATGCATCCTTTGTGATGTTTCGTTTCTCACGAAGGCCACCAACACACCACCCACTCCCAACGCATTCTCCAGGGACTGGTTGCTTGGCAACGGCAGCTGATTGGGTTAGCAAGGTTAAGAAAGGGTCTGGCACGGGCCGGAGGAATCAGATCACTCCCATTGATCATCCTCTCTGTGAGCTCCACTGAGAACTGAGGACGCAGCTACAAAAAAACTCTAAGCCATGCCCTCGTGTCTGAGTGGGGGGTCATCACGCGCTCAGAGGGAGCTCACAGGGCCGTGGCAGGCCTCTCTGGCCGCGTAGACCACCATCCCACCAACCTTCTGCAAATATAACTTAGCTGTAGCAGGAGGCGCCCAGATAAGGTTTTAATGTCAACCTAAAAGTTTTTTTAAATGTCTTTCCTTGACACACGTAAAAAAGTGATGAAAGAACAGAGTGGAGGGCACCAGGGTGGGTGGTGGAGTTTTAAATGCCAGCCTCTCTGCACCCACAGAGTTTGCATTACAACAGGATATAAACTTCTGTTCTTTTTTTTTTTTTCACAAGATCATTGGCAATCTGGTAACAATGCAATTAGCAGTTTGGTATTTCTTCAAGCATCTTCTTCAAGGGACAAAATCTATCCAAAACCAGATTTAAAAGGGATGTTTAACATTTGATGATTCACTAATCAAATTTGACCAAATCTTTAAAATCAAGTAATCTCTCAAATAGAACATGACTTAATGGTTTTCATGGTTTTATAATGATTATTCCTACAGTCTACATTCACACTTAAGATAGCCTCTCTTCAAAATAGTAATGCAGATGGCTGTTGTCAGCATACCCATACATCAATGTGACTATTTTGTGAGGTGACATGTAAAAGGTTTTGTGCTGTTCTTAACCATGTAATGCGGGAGATATAACAATATGGATAAATTCAGGAAATGCAGTGGGCGGGGCAAAGATGATCTCAGCAAATGAGCAAGTCATGTAAGTTTCCTCAAGGTCACAAACTGATCTCTGAGATTTCTTCTTCAGGTTTTGTCCATGATCAGAGTTCATGGTTTCATCAATTATGACAAGTCTCTTAGGTCCTGAACCAGCAACATAATCCCCAACCATCACTCCATCACCACCGTGTTTAACTGTTATAATGTTCATTTTCTGAAAGGCGATGTTAGTTTAGTGAACTTCTGGATGAGTCGTTCATGGATTCTTGCAAAAATTTTGGTAGGCAGGCCAATTGTGACACATTAACTAATTTTTCATGTTTTTTCCTCATTTCTATTTAATGGCTCTCATTTTGAATCAATTCAAAATTCAATAATACTTTATTGATCCGAAAGGAAAATTACATTCACCTTAACTACAGTCACAAAGCCTTGGAAATGACTTCGTAACCCCATCTAGAATGATAGTGTCATCAACTTAGTTTCTAATCTGTTCTGATTTTTTTTACATTCTGACATATGGTTTCCTTATTCAGATCCTTTTGCCTACTTCTTGTGTGTCAGACTGGTTATATTTAAGTGATTTCTGAATTTTACAGATCAAGCAACAATCAGGCTTGTGTGTGGCTAAATAACACTTGACTGAAAATGTATGGTCAATCACAAGTAATTCATGATTTAATAAGGGAGGCAAAGATAGGTAATCTTTGTAAATTTTAAAATTTTATTGCTTAACCAGCTTGTTGGATGTGACAAAATTGCAGTTCTGCAAGTTCTTACCATTCATAAATTGTGAAAATGTGCTTTTACACATGTATCCCCTGATGTCTGCAGCCTTCTCTGCTTCACATTGTTGCTCTCTTCCATGGAGCCGAGCACGGCCAACTGTTCCTCCGGGCCCCACAGGCCCTTGGCGGCGCCTGCTGCAGGAGGGGAGGTGTAAAGTGCACCGAGACAGAGTGTGGCGCGGGCTGGGTGATCCCTCCCACGTCTCCCTTTTACTCATGCTGTCCCAAATGGAGGCAGACACCCGGCCAACTGGTGTCAACGCTCCACCGCCAAAAACCAGAGTCACTGAGAAAAACAGGGAGGAGAGTCTCTAAATCCTCTCTTTCCCCTGAGGTACAGAACATCCATACCATCCTAATGTATAATGACGAGTTTAACTTGAATGTTTGTTTGCTCTTTTACTCTGTTCAATGATTCACAGCTCATCTTTGATCTTTTTTTTTCTTTTATTCTGTAAGACCCCATAAAGAATGGAGGGTATATTTCACTCGAAAAACTCCATATCTTTAGATAAATTCACATCTCAAGATATTATTAGCGTCAAAGATTGGACAAAATATTTGTTGTTTACAAAAATTTATTCATACAAATCGTACAACACCTTTTTTTTTCAGACATTTATTGACTCAAACTTTATAGTAATCTAATATTCACTTTCCACACAGTAAATATATTTATATATATGTATGTATCTCTGAAGAATAATTCATTTTCGTAAGGCTATTGGCGCTTTCATTATTATACATGTCATATTTCTTGGGGGAGCTGCCACCTTCCCCCTCCCCCGCTGTTTTCACAAAAACATAGAGCTCTAAACAAAGTGCCAAAGAAAAAGCAGTGCAAGGAGGAATTTTTGATGTCTAAGCGGCTAAAGGTCCTATCAAACACAGACGAAAATGACAAAAAAAATAGTGATGAAGTGTGCGCCAAAGATGTGCAGCATTGTAGGGCCACTAAATAGCCATCCATGATTCATGGCATTTTTTTATAGTTTTTTTTTTTTTTTTCTTTTTTTTTTGTTACAGTCGATGCAAGGCACCACAGCTGCAAACTGCTCCCCTGCGTCACAAAGCCTGTAAAGAAAAATTGATACAGTAACAGAGGGATGGAACAACTTTAATCCTGTTCTTTTTATTCCTCATACAGGAAATGAATTATTTAGAACATCGTCAATGAGATGATTTCTTTCAGAAATTCAATTTTAAAAAATTGTCATATGCTCTCCTGGTTCATTACACATTGAGTGATATATCTTGAAAAGTTTATGTATATTTTGATTTAAGCATGCATGGTATAAAATCCCAAAACTCAATATTACAAAAAAAAAAATCAACATTACATTAAACTTTTAACAGAGAAATGCAAGGTTATAGAAGACACAATCAAAGTGAAAAGCAGCAACTTGGCAGTTGTTCAGCAAGCAATCATTGACACCTAAAAGGAGGATAAACCACTGGAGAAGCTGCTTGTTCTCACATTTAAGGAAAGCTGAGTGGAAGAGAAAATTGCGCTAGAAAAAATGCACACGTAGTAGTGGGATGGCCACAACCATGGGATGATTGTGGCACACTTTAAAACTGCAGCAACCCAATTGTGAGTCTAGCACTGTCAATAGGAGGAATAAGGACACCAGAACCTACAATACAGATGAGATGAAATCCATTATTATACATAGCCATTCTGTGCACTATAATCTCTGTTGGTTGTGCACCTCTTTCTAATGTACTTTTTTCTTCCACTCAACTTTCTTTTGGTAGACTTGCCTGCAGAGCTTTTTAAATAGCCGGCTTCTTTGGAAATATGGTTTTGTGGCTTGCCCTATTTGAGCCGCATGGTAATGATTATCTGCTGGACAACTATCTTTTTTTAAATTAGTTTAGTCTAAATGCTTTGTTTTTTCTCATTAGATTTTCATCAAACTGAAAAGAAATATGTCACTCCATGTGTAATGAATCTACAACATCTAATACTTGAAACTGACATTTTGTATTGAATTCCTGAAATAAATGTACTTTTGGGGATATTTCAGATGAACTCACCTAGAAGTGAGTAATGGTTTGGTTAACTTTGCCTGAAACTCAGCAGATATATTGCCTTCTTCCCCTCAGTTTATGTGCTTTCTGTCCTTAATACGTCATCACTTATGGCAGCTTTTGTGCCTCCCTTTGCAGGCAGAAATCATAAGATGCTTATTTGGAAGTATCTTTAAAAAGTAATAATAGGCTTTAATAGATTCCATCAGGTTGAGCAACAATAAAGTACATTCAAAACAAGGTCCAACAAACTACTTGTTTAGAAGAGTAAGTGAGAAGAACAGAGCACAAAACATCCAGTAATGGTAGATATGTATGTATGCAGAAGTCAGAAAGCAAGCAAAACCATCTAGTTGTCTACACAGATGCAATGAGCTGGTGCAATTACTTTAATCATGCAGTCTGCTTGGAGTTTGTACAGCGGTTCACATGACAGAAAATAGGGAAGCACAATAGATCCAGAGTTCAAACCACTTTGTATGTCCTTTACACAGAACAAACTGATGGAGAAAACCATGTAACAAGTATTGTTTGTTTTGGGGATTTTTCTGCTTGTTGTTTGTTTTTTATGCTTGAAATGTCATTGATACTTGATGTGGACAAAGAGACAAGAGAAAATCTCCAAACACATTGGATTGAAGTTGGTAGATATAGGAGCATTGGCACCTTACATGAGTTAAAAGTGGAGGATCTCTTTGTAAGCATTGCTGAAGTGGGAGGAAAAAATGAGGAAAAAGTAAAAAAAAAAAAATCTGTTCCCCCTCTCAAATCTGATATTTTCTACTTTTGGAAATCATCTGAATCTAATGGGACATTGATTCATTTCAGTGAAGTACTGTAAACTTACAAATAGTCATGTTTATTTATCTGAAATTCATGTTAATGAATTTGTAGAAATTTGAACAAATCCAAAGAGCAGTAGAAACTTAATATAAACTGTCAAAGGGGCAGGGATTTGGTTAATTTTACCTCATTAAAATACTCTTAAAAATGTTCTCACCTGGTGATTCAACACTATATTTACTGATAACCTTCTACATTTAATATAAAGTGGATTAATTCATGTGTACCAATCCTCAGACACAACACAATAATGCTTGATTCAAATATTTTTAGATGAAAACTAAAGGTGTACGGTAATTTGCAAAAGTAAAAAAAAAAAAAATCTTAACTTAGCTACCTTTAAGGCTCTTATTGTGCTGCCATTTGTAAAGTTAATGTTTTTTTTTTATTATTCTCACCAAAGCTGAGATACTTTACTGTTATTTTAACAGTGAGATCATTTTTTGCATCATTTTAATTTGATTATTTGTTTGCATTTTCTCATTTATGTATTTATTGTGCATAATGTATTTCTTCTAATTGGTTTTACTTTTTTTTTTTTGGTTTCTGTTTTTTTTTATAGTACATGCATGTAGGTGGCATAAAAAAAAATTTTATTACATGGGTCACGATGAGAGGAAATCAAGCAGATTTTTGGAGCATCAAGATTTTGAAATATATGTGCCACTTTTGATTGTCTCAATATGAACAGTGCATGTGCATTGGGATCACTGTTGTGGAATAGGTTAGAGGGAAAAGTATTTTTGCTGTGATGAGCATTCAGTGCAGACAGAGCTTTTGCATGATGTTATGAGATTAAGTATTGTTAATATTGGGTCTTTTTAGTGATATCTGAGTAGCAGTCAAACATATATGATGCATGACATCTGCAGGGTGGTTGAATATTTTAGCCAGTCATTGCAGCTAGTTTTGCCATTGATCAAAATATTATATACTACAAGTCAACTTCATAAGAAGGCGATGCTGCTGTATCTTCCTATGGTAATATTGAAGGTTTATAATATTAACTTTCACTAAGGCACATAAGAATTATAATTAAAGGCTTTCTAGTGAAATATGAATCTTAAAAAGAATTTCTGCTTGTTTAGTTGCTAATGGTCATTCATTTGCATCATTTTAATGTATCATATTGCAATGAATCAAACTATAAAGTGTGAAGGGAAGCCTATGTTCCTCTGATTTGAGCTTCTTTTCTCCAGGTCACTGTAAAAGCTCCTCATCTAGTCAAACCGGCTTCTTAATCCTACATGTAGCAGCCAGTAGCAAGAGATTTCTCTGTATTTCATATGTTTGAATACTAAAAGAGCCTGCTTTCATCAGCACTATGGGTGTCACTGGAATAATCACATGCAAAACCTCATGAGTGCTGATAAGTAGTTTTTACCTGTAACTTTTACTAGGTTCTATATGAACAAAGGCCACTTTGGATATTATAGAATTCAGATTTTAGGGGGTGGTGTTGTATTTACAACCAGAAATTATGAATAATACAATTTCCATGTAGTGAGAGAACAAAACAAAATACTCTTTGGTGTCTGGAGGACATGTTTTAGGGAAAAGGGTCCACTTTTCACTGGTTCTGTGATCAAAATACTTTAATTAGAGGGAATCGTAGTTAGTAAGTGAATCTAATCTTATTGAAATTGGGGATTCTGTATTTTCAAATTAGCAGATTGTTGGAAGTGTAACGAGATATGAATTAAATAAGCAACAGAGTAAATATACTAAAACCTAGTATGCACCATATCAACATTCTCAAACCACAATTAGCAACCTTGCAAAACCTATGCTGTGCCAACAGGTGGCAATAACGTCAACAATACGTCACATTTCCAAAGGAAAATGTCCTAAGCATGGCTAAAGCTGTGTTAGGCAACAGATTTATCCTAAAACAGCCGCAGCTACTGTTTTCATTAACAATAATTCCCCCTCAATTATCAATTATTAAAAACAAAGTCAGGAGAATGTGAAGCAGATGTGGAAAGACATTCAAATATGCCTCATTTTTGTCGTAGTATCTAGTACAGAAACAAAGGTGGCCAGGCTCAAAGTGGGCAGCTACATTATCATGTCTGCTACTCAGATATCTAGCACACACATAAACATCTTATGTATTCATTTTAGAAAATGTTTCTCAAAGTTAACATTTTTTTTCCTTTGGCAAAACTTCATATGCTCGTGGATGTGATGTGCAAATGTAGCAGTTTCTGTTTTGCAAAATATCTGCGTTAATGTGGCCAGACCCCTCTACTGCTCAGAGGATATATTCACTTTCCTACAAACTCACTAATGTGCAGCATCTTTCCACTACAGGTAAAGTAGGTAGTATCTGTACATTACCTCTCTTTAAAAAGTCTAACCTGTCACTTTAACCTCAAAGTTTACGTCAGATTGGCCAGTTTCCTTTTCTCAGTCATCATTAGCAACTTGCGTTCCTGTTGTCTGTGAGCCAGAAGCACAGATGAGGTGTAAGGAGAGTTTGATTCGAGAGTCTTAAACAACCTCACAAAGTGAGAAAAAAAGAATAGAACAAAGAAAAAAAAGAAGGAGGGACTTGAGAAGTCCCAGTTTTGGGAAAGAGCCGGAAACTCACCGCAAATTCGGGAGAAAACTGTTTCAGCCAGTCTCCCAAAAAAGCGTCAAGCTCATCCCCGTCCGGGAGGGCGTCAAAGTCTATCGCTTGTAGGATATGGTGAATACCTATGTCTTCAAGGCTGTTGTGAATAAAGACAACTAAACTCTTAGTGTCATGTTTCAGGGAGGAAAAAAAGCAGCATTTAATGCATTGATTATCTTTTAAGCTGTTTATTTCCCTCTTGTTTCTATGTCTTTGCTAAAAGTTTAAAAGACAGAAGTATCAGAACAGATTTTCATGTAAGACAAGAGACATATTTTCTCTCTAAATGAACAAAAATTGGTCCACATTGGAAATAAGTGTATCCTTAAGTGCTTCAAGTACAAAATGAAAATGATATTATCAAAATATTCATTTAATGGCTTAGTTCATACATAAATACATGTCTTAGGAACACAAAAAGCGATCCACTGATTGGTAAAATCTCCAAAATGACTTCATCTGGGACTGAACACATTGATTTTTTTTTTGTGGGAGGGTGGCGGAGGGGTTCTCTATACTCAGGAGACTTAGTGGGAGATGCTACAAATACGCCATCCGCCGTCCTTTGTTTCTAATTCTCTGTCTGTACCTTTTCCCCAGGACCGCCGCCAGGTATTTCTTGACAGCCATTTGCTTCCTGTAGCGGCTGTAGCTGTCTGTGAAGATCCCGTCTGAGTGTCGCTTGGAGAGGGGCTCCGAGCTGTCATCCAGCGCTTTGCCCCCACTGTAGGAGATAAAACAGGGAGCCGTGTTACAGAGGGTCTGTGCTGGGCACATACACAGTGCATTTCAATAACTCTAAACATGGCTGATTGAGATTGTCAGGAGAAGACCTTGAATGAAGAATCCTAACCAAAATTAAGGATTTCAGTGTGCATTTTCCACAAACTGCATCCACCCACTTCCCTCCAATCAGAATCCACTGGGATTTAGTCCCATAAATTATTCAGAGGGAAATAAATCTAAACCTGTTTAACTTAATTCTCCACTACTGCTTTTTCCACAGCAGCCAGCTTAAAAAGTAACACTTCTGAAATTAATCAAAGAACAGTTTGCTCCTCTTCCTGGCGATTTCATGATGAGCTGATTTAGTAGGAAGGGGTGGGGGCACATATTTGACATCACATTGAGGGAAAACAATTACATCATATACATATTACAGCATGAGTTATGAGCATTTAAAGACCGAGCACACAGAAACAAAGACGCACAGAGAACGAGAAACGGCAGATTTAAAGAAAAAAAAAGAGACGAACAAGAAGATTCTTACCCTACACGTTTTGCCATCAGAGAATGAAGATATTTCCTTGCTGATAACTGACCCAGCGCTTTCCTGTAGGCTTTATTAAACATGCCGTCTGCATGCCTTTCCATTCTGGGATGATATAGATAGCCACACAGTAAAAATCACCACACACTAAACGTACCGGCACATATTAAAACTCTACAGGGCAGTAAATACCCATCCTATGATGTTATTTGGTGGAATTAGCTCATATTTTCAGATAAGAATTTGGCAAAACTGCTAAAAAGAAATAATGAGATTTTGTTAATTATGTTTATTATTCTAAAATATTGTAGTTTAATTGAAAGATGGTATATAAATGGTATATGTATATGATATATAAAATTGTTGGTCTTAATTATCTTCTGTTTAGAATTATTTTTATAATAAGCTTTTTTCTGACTCAACTTGTCAAAGGCATCTCCAAATAGTGAATTAAACTATGAACAAATGAAATACAAGATCCGCTGGGAAATACGGAAACATTTTGACGATACATTGATTTTACACAGAACAGATACATAGACAGAAATACAGAAACGACATGTTCAACAGGGATGTCTCATACACTAAAGAATGACAAAGTTTTATTCTCCAGTTTTGCTTGTTGAAAACAAAATCACCTTTTCTCTGATGGGTAGAACATGGTGAAGACGTCGTCTGCGACAGAAGAGGGGCTTCTCACCTCCAACTGATCTCCATCATAATCCAGGGAGGGCAAGGAGTTGCCACCCTCATCATAAAGCTCACTGTCAAGTCTAAAATTTTATGTTTGAAAAAAGAGACAAGAATTTTACAACCTAAACAAACTTTGATTTGAAAGGGTTACATTTTTACAGTGTCTGTACAGGAAACAGTGTCTTACAGCTGTTTACTGTATCCATTTTGCTCCAGTTTAATTCCTATTAATTATACATCCAGATAGATTGATCGATTAATTGCCAGGTCAGCCTAAGGCTGTGCCACAGCAGCCTAAACTACATTATCTCCTCTCCCTGGTAAATGTATCTCAGCCCTATAGATTGTCTGTCAGTTGATGTTATTCTGTAATAAGCTGTAATACTCACAGACATAACTTGTAGATCTCGTACTTGCCGCTGCGCTTGTACAGTAAAGGGATTTTCAACCAGTTCTACCAATAAATAAGTGCTAAAATGACTACATACCTTATACTTGGAAAGCTTATTCCTACAGGCGAACAGTTGATGCTGTGATGCATTATGATTCCATAGATGAGCAGTGCTAAAGTTGCTTTACTAGACATGGTCCTGCTGGGGGGAAAAAATAAAAATAAAAAAATAACTATGAGACTATAAAAATGATCTTAAGGATATTATTGGATTAAATAAAATTCTGATTTTCATGGGGAAAAAAAAAAAAAAAAAATCAGAAGATGTTTTAATCAAAAATGTTATCACTTTTACGCTGCGTAAAAGCGCCTCTTCTTACCAGTTTCGAGACGATAGACACGATCTTCCGAGGACCTCAGCTAGGAGAGTGAGATAGGATCTCTATCTCAGTCTCTCTCACTCTCTTTCTCTGGGAAGTGTTTCTTCAGCGTCCTTGTTGGGATTGTGCAGCGTACCGTGCGCCCTCAGCTCAGCTTTTTTCTTTCTTTTTTTTAGTAGCTCATGGACGGGACAAAAAAAACTCCACAGCAGCAGCTGCTGTCTCTGTCAAAACTTTCCTGATTCTTGTGAAGTTACCTCTCTTTTGGTTTTTTATCCATGAATTCGAAAGGCACGTCTCTTTGCACTTATCATGTTGGCAGAAGGGGTGGGAGTTAGAGTTAGAGGTGGGGTGTGGAGGTGGACGGTTGCGTCATCACCCCTCCCTTTCTCTGTCCCATATGAGCGCAGACGTCTTCCGCGTCAATGAAAGACCCAGGGCCGACTCATAAAAAAAAAAAAAAAGAAAGGAGCGAATGGCTCTTCAATTCAAACATCATCATTAATTAAACCGTGAATTAATGTCAACAGCTGACGTCACGCCATAAAAAGCGTCACGTGACGGGCCTTCGGAGGCTGTTGTGGGCAGGATAGGAGCTGTTCGCAACTGGAAGTGCTGAAATGAGCGTTAGAGGCAAAAACAACGCAAACAGGAGGAAGTAATTTATTTTATTAGGCTACTTTCAATTATGTTTCCTTTAAGTTTCCATTTGACCACTTCAGCAGTTCACACAACTCAATGCTGAAGCTTATTGTTCAAAAGTTTTTGATAAATATATATAATATAATTAGTCATTTTTAAAGAACTACTTTTTTTTTTTTTAAAAAAATCACTTTAAAAACAACAACAGCTGGGATAAAGTGCGGTACAGAAAAAAAAAATATTGAAAAGACAAAAGAAAATACACAACATCATTAAAATGTTAAAACGTAAGTAAGAGCAAAAGTCTCAAAGAAATAAAAAAAACACCTTTTATTTTCTAGTTTTAGTTTTAAAATGAATGAAAACATATAAACATATGCCTCCTCATATGCATATTACTGACAGTCTGAATATGCCATTTTCTTAATAACTGCACTGTATATTTTTTCTATATACTGCAAATTTGTTCTTACTGTATCTTATTCTTAGTTTTGTAGTTTTTACCTGCATGTTCCTGTTTACCTCAACTTGCTCTTGTGACACCTGAATTTTCCCACTCTGAAAGATAGTTCTATTTTATAAAACTTATGCAGAAAGAAAATGGATGCATTTTCTTCAAAAGAGGGTTGTGAAATATTATGCAAAATGAAATAATAAAACACAAATTTTCAAAGCTAATGAATAGAGTACCAGTAATACTAGAAGTATTACTGGTACGTTTAGCCATTCTGTCATAGAAATTCAGTGTAATTATTCCATGAAAAACCTCTAAAACTTGCATTAGTTGTTATATCTAGTATATTTAAAAACATTTGTTGGCTCTTTATGAGCCATTGTGGAAGGTAAAAAGAGCGACTTAGGCATCCACAGGTTTCAGACCCGTGGTTTACTATTCAACATGCAACTGCAATAAATCATTAAAACTGGTTGCTTGAACAAGTTTCAATCTATTGTGTGTTTTCTTTATTCCACACAGGCTCAAAAACATACATAAACCTCCAGTAATATTGAGATGTATGAATCGTAGCAAGTTGCAGTGCAACTAGATGCATTTTATAGGTATCAAAACATCAACCGCGCAATCTTTACCAAACCTGGACATAAAAATTTGATTTGATTTGTTTGTTTGTGCAACAAATGCAGCAAATATAATTTGCACTTGAAGGTGTTGAATTTGGGGAAGAGTTTTAATCTCCTTTTTCAGCTCCCTGTCTGGCGTCACTGTGGACGGTGACACCAGTATTCAAGCTGCTTCCAGTCTTGGTGACTTAAGCCTGGGTGGTTCTTGAACACTATTTAACTGAAAATCTATTTCTTCTGTGGGTGACAGTTTAGGTCAAGTAGTTCATTTCTTTTGTCCAATACACAAAAGAGGCCGACACATTAATCAGAACTGGTGTTAGAATGGATCGGGCAGGATAACACCAAGCTTCTCCAGCGGACTCCACATCTTTGAGAAGCTGCCACATGAGCAAAATTAGACTAAAATGTATTTTCCCAAAGTTGTGGGCAGAAGTGTGAAGTTGCATAAGACTTAAACTCTGATTAAAACTTATGTTAACTTGGCTTTTTTTCATTTTTCTCCCTCTACCACATTCATTAGAAGTCAGATGTGCCTTTCCTCTGCGCAGGCATCATCAGGGCCATGTGTTGAATCTTTAGTAGGTGATTCAGACCTCTTCGGTCTTCTCTGCTCTTTGACGTCATGTGATGGTTTGCTTAGCTAAAAGGGAAATGCTTTAATTTAAATTCTTGAGAGATAGAAGAAGGGGAATATGTAAAGAAAAAAAAAACGTCTTAAAGATTAACTCTGTTACTTGTACTGGGTGAGCACTGCACCCCAGTGGTTATGGGAAGAAAATGCACACTGATGCATCACAAGTCTAAAACAGATCAAGAAAATCAGCATGTTTAGCTGATTAAATCTTACATCAAAATTGCATAAAATTAGCTAAAGTATCACTTAACTGATTTAGATACAAATATATACTTAAAGCTCTGATGTGTAAAATAGGTCAACTGTCTCTTGGACACTTAACCAGGTAATTATGACTGAAGCAGCTAATCATAACATTTCCATGACTATCTTATGTTGAAATGAATCTAAGTAATCATTGTAAAGTGATGATTACTCATTCAGCTTCAATCATCTCTTAATAAGCTCTTCTTCTGATTATAGCAGGATATGTGGATCTAATTACAGCCTGCATAAAGTAGATATGAATGTTTAGCTTTAATAAACCAATGTTTGAATCACTGCAACATTTAAAGCCCTTACTGTATGTCTAATACTAATAACCTGCTGACTATAGCATATTATATTTGCCATACACTTCACTAATCAAAATGCATGATGGCACCAGGTTTTTTGATAAGTATTGCAAAATAAATACATGCACTGTTTGTTCAGATGTGTCTTCATATTGTTTTCTCAGAGGCTGAGGTCTCAGTAATCATATTACACCACACGGCGTAAAACTGAGCTTTATCACTTCAAACAAGACAGCAGAGGAACATATGACTCATTCTAATTTTAGCTCTGTTTGCTTTTAATAGCCTCAGCTGTCTCCGCCACTAGTGCGTTGTGTTTGAAGAATTTTATTGATGTTGCTGTCTCTTAGCTCAAGTGGTTACAGAACAAGCTTTTTTGGTAATCAAATTTGAAAGGTGTGTGGGCAAAGTGGCATTGCTCACATTGTGGTCCCTCTGTCACGTTGTGGGGAATTGACTTCATTGCGGGAACGAGAAAAGAAGCCCTTATGTTGTAAATCATTACATTTAATGTGAAGACTTGTGGTCAGATCTCCAGGAAATTAACATGACTCACTGTTACAGTCCCAAACTTTAGGGACTAAACTCTTAAAGTTGGGGAGTTTAGTCCCAAACTAAACTTGGGAAACCAAACTAAATCTCCCAAACTAAACTTGGGAGTTTACTTTTTAACGTGATATTTTTTAACCGATTAGAAATTGACTCAAGAAATAAAACTCAAAAAGTTCTATCTTGTTGAGTCTACTGTTCATTTATTGCTTGTTGTCAACTGTTTATTTTGTTCTTCTGACAAAAGCATTAATGGCGTTATGGTGCTTATGTGACAACTTACAAAAGACAGTAAGAGTAAAAAGAAAAAGAAATATGAATTCAAACACATTTTTGCCCTTTTTTCCCACAACACATCTGTTCAAATGCATTATCTTATTTTTGACAAATAAAAATAAAGATTGGTGAATTCTGACTAAGTAACTTTTATTATTTTGGTGTTAGATGTTTTCTGAACATTGAGGTTAAACTGTAATCTTTTTATTGTCTTTGTCTTTTACTGGGGAAAAAAATGTGCAAAAGAAATGACGTAACCATGGAGTCTACCAAGTTAGTTTGGTACAACCATTTACCATTATTATTGAATATATGATTAAAAAAAATAAAAATAAAAAAGTTGTTCCTGATTTTTTTCTATAAAGAGGACACACCATTTCCAAAGAGACAGATATCTTGATTGCACAGTACATACTGTAGTTTAAAAATGGAAACATATGTTAATATTTTTTCATTAGTCATACAACTGTTCTACACTTTCTTATCCCATGTGCAAAGATGGCAGTGCACTGTTTTTATTTGCAGTTTCAGCTTTATTATCTCCTTTGAGTTAATCATGGTAGAGTTTTCATATAAACTCAAAATTAAAAATGATCATACCTCATAAGAATTCATCGGTGGCAAGATAATTGACTTGGTTTTTCAATAAACTGGGTCCATCATAGATAAATTAATGGCAGGAATAGCTCATCAACAACCCTAAACTTCCTGGTATATTGTCCTGTAGGTAAACACTTCTGATAAAAGTCATCATTTAATGTAAGCAGACAAGAGAGTGAACAGATTTTATGAAGTACAATGAAGGTTAAAATAATTAGTGCAATATAATACTCTGTCAGTAAACCCTCCAAGACAATGTTTTCAACATTTAATGTCATGCAATAATTGCTTTTAACCAAGTCATGGGCAGCAAAGCCAATTGACATCTCTATCAGTCCCTATGGAAAAAATTCAGTTCAGTTCAGTTCTCATAAAAAGTCCTTTCTTAATATCCATTAGGGGGATTGAACGCTCTAACACAAAATATCCAAGTTTCTTTAAACATGGTGGTTGCTGTGGGCAGGAAGTGTCTCCTGTAATTTCTGCATTACAGCAAATCTGTCATGATTTGCGGTTTGTGGTGGTGAGGTAGAAACGCGGTTGGACCCAAGATGAGGCGTAAATGATGAAGGTTTTAATGAAGAAGTGGTTTCACAAAATCCAGGCAGCACAGATGAGCAGTGACAACTGACAACTTGTAAATCAAATTAATAACTGACAGCTGACACTAGACAGACATGAGACAAGGATCCGACAAGGAGAAGGGAACACAGGTGGGATTAAATACTCAGGGAGACAATCAGGGGAAACAGGGGACAGGTGTATCAAAGGGTAGACGGGGACAACACAGAGACTCAACAGAACACAGAAACCTAAATAAATACATGAAAATATCTGACTGAAAACATTCTCTTTTAGTATAGCTACCTTTTGAAGAGGATGCTTAGTTGTCTGTTATGTGCTTCATTTTATGAAGCACCTTTTTTTAAAAACTGCACAGAACTAGTGGCCTGTATTCAACAGTAGCTGGACAGGAGGAAGGACATAGAGAGAAGGGAAAGAGATGCAAAAATTCCCAGGGTTAGGAATCAAACTGGGGACAACTGCATTAAGGACAGTAGCCCCTCTGCATGGTGCTCCTGCTCTTCCACTAAGCTTTGTGATGCCCCACAGTATCCTTCTTTGCACAACCAGCTTCAGAGGTTTAGATTACTCTCTGCATGGCATAGTTCCAGAAGATTTACAATACTTTTCTGCCAAAACTGAACAACCTAAACTTCCTCAGGAACTGCAGTCTGTCCTATCCCTACTTGTAAACAGCTTCACTGTTGCAGCTGTAGTCCAGTTTTCTGTCTAGATAAGCACTCTCTGCCTACGGAACTTACACTCTATTGCTACCTCCACTTGATTTTCCGTCATGGAAATAGTGTTTGATCTATTCCCTTTTCTCCTGAAAGCTACAGCTATCTCCTATGTTTTGTTCACATTCAAGATAAGATAATGGTTTCCACCATCACCATATCTCTGTACTCAGCTTCCTGTAGATTACTGACACAGCAGCATCTGCAGACTTGTCAAAGTCTTTCTGCAGAGTGCAGGACTCTGACTTGTACTCAAAGGCTGAGGTATAGTGAAAAAAGATTGGGGAGAGTACAGTTCTTGGTGGCACCCCTTTGCTGCTGATCACCTGGTCAGACACTGCAGGCAGGGGAGGCCTGAATCAAACTTGACTACTCACTCAAGTGGGAGTCAAAAAGAGTCTCCTTAGGACCTTCATGACAAGGGATGTCATGGGAAATCTGTGGACTGATTTTTATTGTCAATGTGTTTCTCCCTATTGAGCAGTAAAAGTAAATAAAACGTGTTACATGTCTTTTGCTTTAAGCATTTACTTACTGGAGGGTTTTTTGTTTGTGCTGCAGACCCACAGCTCCTCACTTCAGCGGCTCTAATGGAGCTGGTGCCGATCAGCAACGCTGCTGTTGCTCCTCCTACACTTTGGACTGAATCACAATAGTGGGGAGGGGACCTAAAAATTAATTCGTATTTTTTCTTAGATGAATGGCAGATTTACTTCGTTCTTTGTTTCTATTGCCTTTTTTATATTTTATATAGTTTTTTAAATACAAGGGTTTCTTTCACGAATTCTAGACTTTTCCAAGATTGGGCGAGTCCGGACCCCTCCAACCCCCCCAGGATGTACGCCTATGTTCTGTTTTGATCATTTCATTGTTGTTTATTTACTTAGATCTTTTGTCTTTGTGTTAGTTCAATTATTTTGGTGGGCTTCCTGAGTTTTATGTTTGTTTCTGTTAGTGTTTATGTTTGTTTCAGGGTCTTCTTCTATTTGTTCTCCTGCTTGCTTCTTTTTCTCCTTTTCCTCAGCCTGTCTTTCTGTACAGCTGTGGCACACATCCTAATTTTTCTCAGCAAACTCTCTTCCCCAGATCCCACTACTAACCTCTAATTGCTCTTCTGGTTTATTTGTCACTTCCTTCTATTCGTCAGAACTTAAGTACCTCTCTTTCCTGTTCCTGATTTTTGTCAGTCGCTTTCATATTCCTTATTAAAGATTTTTTTTTTTTTTACCATGAGCCTCCCGAACTCCTGTCTACATTTTGATCCTACTCTAACACTAGCCTACTCAGAAGACCTGCAAATATTTTTTTTAGCTCTGTACAAAAATTGTTTCCAAGAATTTCAACATAAAAGTACAGAAGAGGATTAGGGCCACCAAAAAAGATGAAGAAAAAATTCTGACTTTAATGTCAGATTTCTAGAATTCTTAATTTAAAGAATTCTGACATTAAAGTGAGATTAAAGTCAGAATTCTGAGACCCAAGTCAGAATTCTCATTTAAAGAATTCTAAGATTAAAGTCAGAATTCTTTTTTTTTTTTTTTTTCGGTGACCCTAATCCTCTTCCATATAAAAGGCCTAAAGACCTACCTATTGAACAATATATTGCACTTTGCATGCGTTAGAAAAACTGCAAAGCTGGTCATAAATATCGGAAATGCTCTTTAACGCAGGATTCACTCAGTGAATATTATTACTGTTTGACATGCAACAAATGTATAAAACCAGCAGAGGGCGCCACAAATTTACATTTGTGAATGGGAACGGTACGAGTGACTACTCCTTTTTTGGAGATAAAAAAAATTCTCCACGTGCCGGTCTGCTTGTTTTCACCTATCTATTTCCCTTCTACTCTTTGTTATTTTACCCCGCGTAAGGTTTTTGACGTGAATATTTTACGCCGCGGCTGCGCTCAGGCCAGCGGCACCAGACGGCTCCGTGTCTGCGTCTCCAGCTGCGTGGCTCCAGTCCCGCAGGCTGGGTCGGCCATGTTGTTGTGTGGGGGTTGATGGAAGTTTGGTAGTAGGAAGTGGAGAGGAGGCTCCATCTCTCCGGGATACTCCAGGATCCCACTTTTCCTCCTTCCTCTTTGTTTTCCATCAGCAGGCATGCCTCTGCAGGATTTTCCCTTCAGTGATTTCTCCACATGAAGGAAAATGACAGCCTCTTGCGGCGCTAACATCAGCCTTCAGGACTGCAACACTTGATTTAACTTAAAACCAAACCGCTGGATGGATGAAGTGAGGATGAAGGCGGATCAGTCCCGGCTGGAATAACTCGGATTTACTTTGTCCCGAATTGATTCAAGGAGAAAGTGGTGAAAATAGGAAGAAAAATCACACTGGACGGACCGGGAAGGTAAAGGCAAAAATAATAAGAAATGTAATTATTTGTTTCTTTGTCAGAGCAGGATGATTAAAACAAGAAGGGCCAGCTGCTCCGCTGTGTGACCTGTCATCAACAAAGGACTGCAAGCATTGCCAACACTGAGAGCTGATATATGCTACTGTGTTTTTATCCACCAATGTGTTATATGTAAGAAAAGGAAAAGGCAATGCGCGAATTTAATCCCAGTGGAAACAAAAAAACACCAATTCCCTGGAAAAATTTTAATCTGGAAAATTGCATATAATTATAGCTTTATTACAAGAAGCAGGAACCTTGATTTATCATTATGGAGTATAGCTGTAAATGAAAACTTCCAACTCATTTTATTACCATATTGCAATATGTCTAACTCAAATATTTATAATTTAAACATCTGATTTTTAATAGATTTTCTAAAGTACCTTAAAATTTTGTTTAACTGTTAAATACTTAACCCACTCATGGGTCGCACTGATTTAGCCCTCTGTAACATCAAGATTCTTTTTTTTTTTTAACAGCTGGAGTTTCTCTATGCCTGTCATCAGCACAAACTCCACAGAATGTCTTAAGATTAGAACTGTTTTACTAAAATTATTCAGTAACATGTCACATCCTGAACAGCTCTTTGCACAACTCTACCTGAATCAACTGCTTTCAAACCTTATAAGGTAGCTTGGACCTGGAGAGTTGGGAGTGCCACTATTATGTTTTCTCATCTGGCTGTATGTTAGTGTATCTAAAATGGGTTTAAATCTGAAAAATGAAATACATTTTATGTCTTACCACAGACAGGGTGATGTTTGTCACCCTGGCTTTGGGTCAGAGTAGAACATCACCAGTTGTAGATAGGTACCCCACCTATTTTGTTTTTTTCTTTTCCAGGTCAATGAAAGCATTGACCTTTCAGTCTGAGTATGAAAGGTCAATGCTCTATATACAGTCTATGAGGGCTCTCAAATGTAATGTTACATTACTGTAATGTAGTCTGGGTGGAAAGGGAGATCCATGGATCCTAGCTGGGTCGCTCAAGCATTTTCTTAATATCAGTCTGAGAATCAGTTTAGTTGTGTGTTGTCAATTTATGTGGTAAGAAATCCATTGAGTCCATATACACATGCTGGGTGGCTTCAAACATGTGTATGAGTGAGGTGAGTGACACTTCACCAGTCAGACAGAGAACCTAAATACTGTAGCAAATGAGTAAGTAAAGTAAATATGGGATCATTATTGTGACATTTAGGTATTGCTTGATTGAATTTTAGGGTGTTGGTTCACAGGATAGGTATAGTAAGATCTTCTGCCGAGAAAACATGAGACCAAAGCACAAGATGTGTTCTTTGAGGTTGACACTTCATTTACATTTGAGACTTTTATCTTAATTTTTATTTCTTGTCAGGTTGACTGATAGCAAGCAGTTGCAAGTACACTGAAAAATCCACTCAAATCAATACCTCCGCTTCTGAAAGCTTTTTGACTTATGCACTGGATTTTACTGAGGCAAAGATAAAGTCCATGTGAATACAAATTCACATGTTGCCTATCAGATATTGTAAACAAAAATATACCATGTGCCCTTTTTCCTTCACTTCACAACTATGCACTATTTCATGATTATTAAATTAGAAAATAGTGAAAATTAATATGTTATGAATAAGTTTAACTACGTTCACTTACACTCTTTAAGAAATGAAGCAAACCTTAACAGACTTAAATCAAATAAGGTGCACAATAGAAGAAACATGTTTTGTGTTAAAATTCACAAACATTATTTTTAAACATTTGAGAACAATCTCTCTTTACGGTAGCATGTGACATATTAAGACCACACCTTTTTATTAGCAGCCACGTACAGTTGAACATATTTGTACTAAGCCCTTAGCTTGAGTATGTAGCCAAATTCCTTCTGTGCCAAAAGATGCCACCTTAAAAATCCATCTGTGTTCTCTAATATTTGTTACAAGAAATAGTCTATGATACTAGTTGTGTCCTCCCTTTATTGGATTGCAGATTCCAAAAATAGGCCACATTTACACATCTAGGTATTCCCATGAGATCTGTTATTTTGGAAAATGTGCCTTTTCTCAGGAGCCCAGCGACTAAAGTGAGCTTGACATCAAAGTCTTGAGTTGTAGTCTTCTTGTATACTAGCCATGTTCTGTGATAATGTTGATGATGCAAAAGTACAAAAAGAAAGATTCCTAGTTAAATGCTTTTTTATTTACATAGGGAGTCCATTCAGATAAAATCTCTTTTTCAAGGGAAGGGAGACCTGACCAACAGGCACACCGGTGTACCATATACAAAACAATGATTACAAGGTACAGGCAATAAAACATTGCAAAGTTCAATATACAAAATAACCATCAAAAGCAGAACACAGAATTGTACTTTTGTTCCTAAATCTGCCCTAATCTGATCTAAATAGCAGGGTAATCTTAAACCAGAAATCCCTAACCATAAGACTCAAAATAAACTAGCTAGTGATGGTTTTCTGAAGGCTCTAAAGGCTTACTTGGATGTAGTGTGTTAGGTATTAAAATTAATGTGGTGCTCAGTGGCAGCCAGCATCTGCTGCAGATCTGAACTTCAGCAAGGCTCCACAGACCGCCTTCCTGCCTGTACTCACAGCTGGGCACGCTTTCAGTCGGAGCGCTGGCTGATGGATGGAGGAACTCCGGTCTCATGCTTCCTTTAGGCTCAGCTGCCGGGCTGTCATCCAGCCAAATGTCTTGTGATCTAAACCCCAGAGGAGGAGAATCTGTTTGAGGCAGTGAGACTTGTTTTATTTTAGAGTCAGCTCTCAGACCATTAATAATCCACAGTGCGCTTGCATCATTGCTACATCTGCTTATTTGTATTTTCAGCGAAACTCTACAAGCTTTGTTAAAGGGGCAGTATTATTTGTTTTCCAGCCACATAGTATAATTGTTTAGCATGATCAAAATGTCACCTTGATATGTATATATCAAACATGACTTAAAAGAATTTTGACAAAATAATTTAACATCTTGAAATTAGGCCTATGTATCTTTAAATTCCTGCCTTCATCACGTCCTTACAACATTCTTCTATCAAGCGTTTACAAATAGTTCATATAATAAGCTCTGCCGATGTGCAGTTCCACCAGGTGTTTGCTTACTGCTGCTGCTGCTAGTTTGAAGAAACGGAGTGGGGGAGGAGCCTTTTATAAGCGTTGCATTTATTCATTAAAGAATAAAAGCAATACTCCTGGCGTGTTTCTGATGAGGGAATAACATTATAACATGTAAAGCTCACCAAAGTAATTTTTTTTTACATATGATTGCCACCTTAGGAATCATGCTTTACCAACTAAAATTGATTGCACCAGCTACATAAACTTGCCCAAAAATAAGGAAATAAATGCTTTTCCTGTAAGTGGTGTCTCATCTGGAAGGAAATTAAATTTTTTGGTTTAGCAGTAGAGATGAAGATGTAAGTTTCACCCATGACGAACTTGTCTAATATATCTAAATGGGTTTTGGTGGAGGTAGTGTGATGGTGTGGGCTGGCATTTCCCTCACTGATAAAAACATGACCTGTCCAAAGTGGAGGGATACGGTGATGAGACTGTGCAATTTTAAGTGATAGGAATGGCAGGTCACTTGAGTTTACTGAAACTCTAGAATCAGCTGTATATCATTGAAAGGTCAGAATATGAAATCATGGATCTCCCTGCCTAAACGATTCTAGTGATGGTGGTGGTGGTATAATGTGTGGTGTGGGGGACATTTTCTGAGGAATGCGTCCAACACTGTGTTTAATCAATGCCTTGAGGATTTAAGAACCCAGAACTAACAAGATGTACGTAATAAAGTGGAACATTCCTAGACCGCTGAGATCCTTTCCAGATTCACAGATATAACTGTAGTTAAGGATTTCTCTCATACCTCCAACTTGCTCTTTCTGTGAACTTTTAAAAAATTATTTGAGTTGTGATCCTAAGATCCAGAAAAAAAGCCTAACCTCTCCCAGTCTTATCAACATTTTGTAAATCCTGCCTTGACTGATCACGCTGTGGTTGGAATGGAAGAAGGAAACCACAGGAAGTTCTTGGATATGCAAAGAATGATTTCCTAGCTTTAAAGCTCAGCGAGACATTGAATATTTTTTTTTGTGCCGCAGCTGGCCCTGGATCTCTGTTGAAGGTGGTATGTTTTTGGTTAAGCACAACCCGGAGCCTCTGTGAAATCCCTCCAATGCTGTCACTGCACACTGACTGGAGTGTGAATTATGAGAGCCAATATTAGTAAATCAAACTCACAGAGTTGCATGAGAGCGTGGCTCTGAGACTAATGAAAGCACCAAAGACAGAGGGTCAAGAGTCAGAGAGCCTTTTGGACTTGCAGCATCTTCCGTGAATGTCGGATGTTTGTGGAAAGATTTTTCCTCTCCAGACATCTGGGGCTGAATCAGGATGTCTGCAGATAGATAGAGGTTTTGTTTATTTTATGTTTCCTGGAAATCATGACAATGATAACAATTATTACTCAACAAAGAACCATTCTTAAAAGAATGCAAATGCTTTCAGTTAGAGGCAGATCTCAGCAAGTCTTTGCTTTTTTTTAAGGGCCTTGAGCAACAGACTAAATCCCTGTTATTCCTTCAGGCAGTCCGACCTTGCTGGAAGAGGTATTAAGCAAAATTATTGCCTAATCTGCCACACTTCTTACTGGACAGAGGCATGAGGAGGAGGAAAATAAGCACTAGCTGGAAAGGTACTGCTCCTTTTATTGCACATATTTGACTGTTTTTGTAGATTATTAAGGAGAGACTACTGGCAGCGTTGACCAAGTGCTTGTCCCAGCCGTGTTTATTTTTATGCAGAGTTTGGCTGCACAAGAAGAGATCTATGCCTGGAGGAAAAGGTTTTAAACAGTCCGTTCCTGATTGCTTAACTTCGATTCAGGCTGATTTAAATGTCAAGCTCACTTACGTTTGATCTTCAGTCTCTGTGAAGCAAAAAAGAGCACAAAGAGCTTCAGTTTGTGTAAATGCTTACTCCTTGTCATTGCAACTTCCTTTTTTGAACTCTTCTCCTTCCTCTGTCACTGTGTTTGGCTCCATCTGGGAAGACTTGGGTGTCTTCTTATGTTTGTAGGTCATGCTATCATCCTGGGGGAGGGATGTTGTCCGCAATTACAATAAGCTGCTATAATTAGCAGCACATCACAGTTTCCCAGTGGTTGCATGGCTGTACTGGTCAGAAATTGCCTCATGTGCAGCAAAGAGACATCTTGAGCTTTTTTTTAGATGTACTATAAGACATAGTTGCATAAACTTGGCAAACAAGAACAAGCACACAGATGTGATTCCAGATTGCCTCTCTGTTTTCAATGACTTTGCTGCACTGAACTAATATTTAATTTATTACATTACATTTGGATATACAATTGCAGAGGAAAGAATGGTATCATTATTATTTATCCCATAGTTAATATTTGATGATAATGGTGTCGCTGATATGTTTTTCATTTTTATCTATTTTACAATTATTAATTCATTTCCTCTTTTTAATTTGTTTGTTGCTTAACATCATTGTAAAAGCTGAATTGCAACAGTAGTCGCAATTTAATTCATTTATTAAATAATTTGTTTGTTATCCTGTACTTAATGTTTTGTGATGATGATTTTTTTTGTATTAGTTTGTTCCTGGTAGTATGGGTAAACTTTAAATTTAAATATTTGCGTATTTATTAGTCTAAATGATGATGATGATGTTTAGCTAGATCATTTAATTATTCAATAGTTTGCTACATTTTTATTTAAAAAATGGTGCTGTTGTTGCTATTATTATTATTGTACTATATAACTATTTCAAATTAGCCTTTCTACTTGTGGTAATAGCAGCAGACCTGAAGCAGTAGCATCAGGTCTAGTATTTGCCTCTTTATGTTTTATTAATTTGTTTGAAATATTAAAGAGTAGCTTATACTAATTAACCCATTTAATCCCAAATTTTTTCCTGCAAAATAAGTGCGTGCATTTCAATCCTTGGACCTCCCTAACACATGATATTTATGAATTATTAAATTTTATGTTGGTTATGTTAGTAAAATGTAGGTTTTATACTAGGCAACAATTGTTGCCGGTGGGAAACTGCATAGTCTAAATTATACAAATCTGGCCTATTTACACATAAAAAAATAACAAAAATCATGACATACATAATCTATTATAACAATAAATGGTTACAAGAGTGTTCAGAAATATTTTAGACGCATAAAGATTCAATGCCACATTCTGCAGATGTCATAGTCTCAATGTGCCGAGTGACCTTTCATCTCATTTAGTCATTTCATCAATGAGGTAAATTCAGGTGAAAATGTTAGTGTGAACAAATCTGCATCTGAGAGGAAATTCTCCCTGTTCCACCAGACCAATCACTACACCTCGTCCCTGTCCTAAACCAGTTTCAGGCGTGGCATCATCTTGTAGTCGTCATTCAGTGCATAGACTACACTTTGTGTAAAGGATCACCTTTTGGGAAGGGGTGGAGGGAGGAGGGTTTCAACTGTGGGAATGACAGTGATGCAGATGACATCATCTTGAGGTTCCTTCAGTTCTATAAGACCTAAAATATCTGATAGTTTTAAGCTGTATGGGAATATCAAGGCATGTAGAATAAACAGCAAACCAATGGACACATAGCATAGTGCTGTCTGTGTATTATGCTAGCGGCAACAATTGTTGCCATGCTTACATTCACTCCTCTTATGATCAAAAGACGAATGAAGGGATACAATTTTCTTTATATATCAGTAGAAGACACTTCAAAGAACATATGTTCAAAATATTTTATTTATATTTATTTATTTAAGTGTTTTACTGACTTCCTCTTGTACAGGTTTGTGACTGACATTTACCTCCAGTGTTACAGACAGGAAGTAAAGATGTCTGGTGGTGTGACCTTTCACACTAGCTACATGAAATTGATATTGCTCAGAGTAGACACCCTATTATTTTATTTTAAAACTTCAGTTAGCTGCCAAAAGTCAAAACAATTGTTTTAGAGCTTCTAGAAGTTAGAAAAAACGTCTGGCAACAATTGTTGCCGGTGGGATTAAACGGGTATTATGTTTTGAATGTCACATTAATTTTTACATTTTCTGTCTAGGATGATGCACTCATCAGTTGTTGAATTTGTATATAAAAACGAAAACAGTGTCGTTATGCAACAGCTGTCTGATTTATCCGACTGACAGTGAGCTGTCTGGCTTTAGCTCTGGGCAAAGTCAGGCTTCTGTGTGACATTTCAGGCAGGGTGAGCTTGGTCAAAATGACTACACACCCCCATGGACCCTGGTGGTCACTCTTACTTTGTTTTCTGTTATTATCCTCTTTGAGTAAATCCTTCACCCTTGTAATCCTCCTAGTAGCTCCAGCTGGGAGAGCTGGCACTGTGTGTGCCTGGCTGCCCCCCTTTCATTCAGCCGGCCTCACTTTGCCGTTTCTCCTGCTCCGCACACAGAAAGGTCAAAATCATTTTATTTGTGCCTACACAAACACTCAGATGAATTTTTATTTGAACTCGCTGCTCTGGACTTAACAGCAGGGATTTAGAGGCAAGGCAATTTTATTTTTATAGCAGATTTTCAGAAACAAGGCCTTACATAAAATAGAAAAATAAAACAGTAAACAAGCAAAATAAAGAAAATAGAGTAAGGAAAGACAATAGAAAGTTGAAAAACCGATGATGTTCCAGCTGTTGTTGATAAAAAGCAGCTCTGAACAAATGTTTTATCTGTTTTGCAGTTTTCTGGAAGCTTGTTTTAGATTAGAGGAGCATGAAAACTGAATGCCTCTTTTCTACGTTTGGTTCTGACTCCATGGATGGATAGACTTGAACCAAAAGACCTGAGTGGTCTGGTAGGTTCACACCATGGCAACATCTTTAATGTGTTTTGGTGCTAAGCCATCCAGTGATTTATAAACTTACAAAAGTATTTTAAAGTCTGTTCTTCATCTCAACAATTATTGCTGTGCATTTTCTTTAACAATCTTTGTCAGGGATCTTAAGAGGTACAATTTGTGTTTTTGATCTGTGTTTAGTTGTTTTACCAAGTGAGGTATTTTCTTTAGCATTCACCCTGTAAGTCTAAGACATTCTCCCCCAGAAGTCATAAAAGCAGAAGTGTCTTTGAAATTTGCTTTTCTTGTGTCGTTTTACAAGATTGAGTTATTGCAAATGTGGTTTAGGCAGAAGAATAGGACTTTCATTATTGTTCAGCTTTTCTACCACTATTGCTGTTCTATACAAATAGCTACAAACAAAGGGTTGATTTTACCTATTATAATATAAGTGATATAACAAATGAAACATAAATCAGTTTTCAGCCTCATTGCACCTATATTTATTAATCTTTTTTTGCTTATTGTCAATATAAAATAGCGTAAATATAGTATAAAACGTTTAACAAGGTGGTGGTTTAGTTGAAAGGATGGAAAAGTCTTCCTGTTTTCCGGTCAGCTTGGCTAAGTAAGCCCTGAGCAAAATCAGCAGACTTTCATCAGTTTTTCTAATGAAATTTAGACCCCACCACCTCCTGCCATAGTTAACAGGATGAAGCCTGTCAATGCTTTCCATGACAGTTGTTTCATCCTGAGGCTGGAACAGCGTCTGGCTCAGGAACTGTACGTCTCTTCTCTGTGCCAACATTCTCAGCATGTTGGCTGCACATCTAAAGTCAGACATTGGATTTATAGCCACACTAACTTCAAACCCTTTGTAAGAAATCTGGTATTTAGAAACCTCTGTAGTGCCTTATTACGTCTAAAACTGCTTTTCTTAAGACAGCCATTGTTGCAGCCTACAATTTAAGCACCTGCAACATTTTATTTGTGCAAACTGCTTTAAAATGTTTGAAAAATACCCATTTTGTTGAATTACTTGGCAGTAAATCCGAAGAACTCTGTGAACTCTCAATTATGCACCTCCCCCTAAGATAAGACATAATACACCTCTTTGACTAATCGTTGCATGATGTTGACTCAGTAATAAAGCAGCCTGATGTCTTTGCAACTAGTGCTTCACCTGTGTACCATCATACTAGTCAGCAGCACTTTTCCTTGGATTATTCTAAAGGACACCTTCTACTGCTACTTGTGTTTCTACTTCTATCTTAATAGAATAAGTTTTTGACATATTTTCTATGTTGAGAGTTTGGAGTTTACAAACAGGAGCTTGGAATAAGCTTGGCAAAAGAATTGATGAAAAAAAAAAAACAGAAAACGTACTAAAGTGAAGCAAAGTGAACAGGACATGGAGCATGGGCAGAGTAACAAAATAATCCAGCAATAAGGAATGAAAAACCAGGATCTTAAATACTCGGGAAGGCGGTGGAAAATGTCAAAGTAACCAGATTAACTAATTAGATTCAATCTGGAATGGTTGTGGTGACAGTAAAGTATGGACACTGAGGGAGGGAGACTAATGAATACAGAGGACGTTGAACTAAGACTCAAAAAGAATACAAATGAAGGCGAAGAAAAACTAACAAATACCTAAGAAACTAAATCCAAATGCAAAAAGAACAGAAAACAATGTGGCTGCACCTATCTTAAAAAATGTACTAAATATGTCAAGATCTATGGAAAATAAATGAACAGACAATTACGGGCAATCTGTAATAGTAATGTTTCATTAAAGAGGAATTCTCCATAATCTGACTTTTTGGATTTTACAGTCAGTTGTCAAAATGATTGTGATGAGTTCTGATAATTACTCAATTTATTTTGCTATAGTTATGAATAATATTCAGTAGTTGTGAGAAAAAAAAGATCAGATAAAAAGTATCTATAAACATAAATTTTCAAGTCTCAGCACAGATTCCATAATTAGATGACAGTCTGAATTTTCACCGAGCCATTCTTTGACATGAGTAAAGTGTAGTATCATAAAACTTAGAGGCTCTCTTACATGTTATCGCTCTAGTTTATACCTCAGTATATTCAGAGACTCATTGTTCATAGCTATGTTCAAAATTGTGATTCAAAGCAGATTTAGAATTCACCATATGTCCCAGTTACAACAGAGCTTAAAGTCTTGGTGGTTGAAGCAGCAACAAAATGATTAACATGGAAATATCAGGTCATTACACTTTGATTTCATAACATTTGTACCAGAGCTGGCAAATCATATGTCACGATTCCTAATCCAGACTCCTCCTCTTATAGTCTTTCACGCTACACTGTGCACTTCTCCAGATTCTGTTTGTGTTAAAATGATCTCCTTTTGTTTTGTCTGTCTGTGCAGGCTGAGACGATGGGCTGTGTGAAGAGCAAAGAAAACAAAGGTCCCACCATGAAGTATCAGACCGACAATTCCTCACGGTCTGACCCCAACACCTCCACCGCTGTGCCTCACGTCGGTCACTATGGGCCAGATCCGACGCAGACGCAGCAGAATCAGGCTCCCGCATCTTCCTCCAGCTCTGCAGCTCTGAATTTCAACCACGCCCTCACTCCGTTCGGAGGCTCCTCCTCTGCCATGACTCCCTTTGGAGGAGCGTCGACCTCCTTCTCTGGTCCCATGTCCAACTCTTTCTCTGGTGCCGTCTCTAGTGAGTAAGAGTTTTCTTTCTTAAAGCGTTACATCATTACATTACTACTATCTATTTACATTTCAATGTATTTGTTTTCAAACATTTCTCATCAGATTTAAATGTCCTGAAATCAGCTGCCAATGCCTACTGTTGACATTTAACAGAACTTATTTTGTTGAGCTGCTCAATGCACTTTGTAGCCAATCCAAAAAGCTAAATTGTTTGGTCAGTTAAAGACAAAACCATCCAATTGTCACATATTAATGACCCTTGTGAGTTAATACAGTGAGTTTGAAAACTGTAAAAGATTAAATCATTAATAATAGTGTCAAAAATATCTTTGCCCTTTAATGTATCATGCTTCCTGCACATTTAAACTGAAAACAGACCAAAGATGCGACAGTAACCTGGTTACGTAAGTATATATATATCATTTAACTAATGTTGAGTTGAATAACGTTTTAGTTTTAGTTTCAAAATGCATATGTTTTTG
Organism: Brachyrhaphis roseni; assembly: GCA_903066815.1. Lineage (NCBI taxonomy): Eukaryota > Metazoa > Chordata > Actinopteri > Cyprinodontiformes > Poeciliidae > Brachyrhaphis > Brachyrhaphis roseni. The sequence goes on from CAEFZY010003311.1 coordinate 53,702, forward strand.
GTGGGAGCTTCTCACATATGGACTCCACTTTGTAAAAGTTCTCTAGCTCCATTATGAGAACATTTTGTCAACGGCTTGTCAGGTAACCTCACAGATTATAAAGGACAAAACTCATTCAGAATGAATTTTCTTCCTTTTAAGTCATTGTTTTATAGATTTGGACGTATGCTTTGACTCAAAGTTATGCTGAACAATTGGGTTCCTGAAGTTTTGTTGCCCAAAACTGACCAGTATTTAAAAATATTCAGATTTAAACTCAGATTTTTCCCTGATACACGATACTGCCATCATCGTGTTTTACTGTGGAGATGGTGTAATTTTTGTTAACCACAGTGTTGTTTCTCTCTAGAATATTTGACCCAAAATTTGAGGTTTGTTTTCTTCAGGGTTGGAGAGAGTGTAGCCAGGACTGGACATTTGCTTCTGTCTTCAGACCCTGTATGTATAGACTCCCTACATTATTAGAGACCTGCTTTCTCTGTGTTTTCAAGACTAAACAAGAAGAGGCAGTGTTTAGTTCCCATCTCTGTCAGCTTCGGAACAGCCTTCCTGTCAACTTGAGATGTTGTTTAAATCAGCATGTACATTTTGTTTACAGCAGCTATCGATCAAAGAAATTGTATTCTATGAAAAAAGTGCCTAAAAACATAATGAATGAGGTGTTTACAAGCCACTAATCCTATTTCATACCGAAACCTCCTGCCTCTGTGTCATTGTTATTTTACGTTGATACATTTTTATACAAGTCTTTCTGTCAGCCTTGATCCACAGAGAAAAGAACTGATGATCAAACCTTCCTGTTTAGATGGGATTTCGGTTGTAATCCTCCCCGGTTTTGGATTATCTGCTCTTAGACGTGTCGCTGGGTTGCCGTTTGCTTTCTGCAGGTGATAATAGGATTATTGTTGACAGCATTGTTGTCATGAAAGGCCTCCATGTGGGAAGGCTGCTGCACAGTAGGCATGTTGATTTACAGGATGTTGTCATGGGATGCAAAGAAAGAGCTGATTTATACGGTGTAATAATGACAGGTGGCTTTTAATGGTTCATTTGAGGTCATGTTCTAATAAATCAAAGCCACCAACCTGATCTGAATTATGACACAAAGAAATGTCGTATTTCTGGAGACAGGTTGGATATATATAGAATTTCCTTTGACCCATGTAACAATGGTATTGTCAAATTCCATCTGTCATTTTTATAGCAGATGCCAGATATTTACATACACTGAATAAAAATGAAATTAATTTTTCACCCTCACTGTCTGACTAAACCGTGTCTATTTTAGGCTGTCAGCGTTCTGGATCAGCTGAAGTTGTCTGACTTTTTAGGCACAGCTCTGAAGGTCCAATTGCAGTAATTAATTCAACCTGAGATAATTGCATGGACGAGTTTCTCGAGATCTAGAAGGAACATTAGTCAGTTTTTTTTTTTCTCCTGGAAACATTCTTTAAGCGATTGAAGTCCAACTTTGTAACTGTCCTTATGTGTCTCTGAAGTTCGGGTTTGATTCCATCACTACACACAGATTTTGGGTCTGATCACAAGTTTCTTGCTATAATAACCAAAGCTGTGTGCTGACTCTTGATAGTTCCTCTTTAGGTCCAAAAATATTCACTTTTGTTTCTATTCAGATGAAGAAAGTTGCAGCAGATCTGTGCATTGATTTGTTTTATGCATCTACTCAATGCTTAATTGTCACCTGGTGATATTGTAATGTAGAACATAATATCGGGGACTTGTCTTGCTATTTGTTATAATCTGAGCATGTAAATATAAAATACAATGAGCCCCAGGATTGAACCTTGAGGAACCCCACATGATATTTTTGTTAACTGTTGTGTAACGTTAACTTAGATTTTACTCATTCTCATCATCTGGGCTTTCCCAAGTTGTTTAAGGGTTTAGTACACTTGGTGTATTTAAACTTTGTAAATTTAAGAATGTAATAAAGCTTTCTTAATATTCTTTCTGGTATTTAACTAACACAAATAATGTTAATCTATGCTGACATAAAACAGGAGAAGTTTAGTATGTTATTTGTGTTTTATGTACAGAATATATAGATATCTGGTTTCAACTGTGGATGTAGAGCTGGTACCTACACAGCAAAATTACACAAAAAGGCAAATACTGACACTTTAGCCAAATGTGCCTGTATCTGTCTCAGCGGTCTTACACTGGCAAAGTTTGTAATGCTTTCTATGCAACCACACAGTGGTCTTTAACTGTGGGTTTTGTTTTCCTATTTTCAGGTGGTGTCACCTTCTTTGTTGCCTTGTATGACTACGAAGCCAGAACATCAGATGATCTTACATTTAAAAAGGGGGATCGCTTTCAGATCATCAACAATACGTAAGAATCTCCTCAGTTTCTCGCCAATAACTGTTTCCATGGAGGAACTGGCTCTATTTAGCGTTCATGAATGACTTGCAGTAGTGGTCAGAAGTCTACATATACTCATCATAGCAATGAAGTTTATTATGATTTTAAGATTTCAACAATGTATTTGAATTATTCTTTTTCCACAATGGATGGATTAAACAACTAACTCATGAAGGACAATTTATAAACTATTTTTGGGTGCATAAGTTTGAATTTAATGTGGATTTTCACCAGTTGATGCAGGCCCAAATTTGATTTTTCGCTATTTGACCCAAAATATGACACTCAGGTAAAAGGAAATTGCTTACCTCAAATCAACAGCTATTCAGTTGAAACTTGAAGATATGTCAGTGTTTCAGTTAGATAATCATCTTAAACACATCAAAACTGATTTTGCAATTAAATATGTCAGCTGTCATCAAGATTCTGAAATAACATTTTTAAAACCACCTAAGATTTTTGGACTATTCCTAGAGGCCGAACCTGTGACATAAAAACAGGTCATAAATCACCACTTTCTGATGTCTGCAGAAAACAATTGGTAGAAGTAAACCAGGCTAACACAGGGACCTTAATCAAATATTTGTAGGAGTGTATGTATACATACAACAAATTCAAACTTATTCAACCAAAAACATTGACATTGTATGCTGTATAACAATGTATGTAAACCTCCAACAGCAAAAGTAGTTTGCGGTTTCACACTTTCAATGAGAAGCAGATTTATTTAATTTTCTTTAACGTCTTTTCAGAACCAAGTTCTTGTCGGTTTTTTTGATTTACCAGATCCTCTTTCATTATAGAGTTGGACAGAAAATTATTAACTACCATTACCAGTGTTTCATTGCTGCTCTCAGTCAGTCTGCAATATATATGTATAACCCTCAGTCCTGACAGTTGACAGTTGAATGAACAAATTGTCTATGTGCTCTCTCCCGTGTCATTGTTCTCCTACAGCGAAGGAGACTGGTGGGAGGCTCGCTCCATTAACACCGGGAAGAAGGGCTACATCCCCAGCAATTATGTGGCCCCCGCCGACTCCATTCAGGCTGAAGAGTAAGACTGGATTGTTGCCTCTCCTACCCTCTGTCTGCAGAGTGTGTGTCAGAGAGTAGTGGCTGTAGTATGAGCGTGGATGTCTCAGTGGAGTCCAACATTATTGACTTCACACCCTTTTCTGTGAGCTTTCCAGTCATAGTGAGCCAGAATCTGCTGGGTTTGCTTTTCTTTTCTAGTCTCTTCTCTGTTCATATGCTGTTTTGTTTGACAGGTGGTACTTTGGCAAAATGGGGCGCAAAGATGCTGAGAGGCTGCTGCTCAATCCTGGGAATAATCGAGGGACTTTCCTGGTGCGGGAAAGTGAAACAACTAAAGGTGCGTCATTCCTTCTTTTTGAACATTTTTCATTCAATGACCACGATTCTTTCTGGCTTTACTGGTATGCACTTTGATTTCAACATGAGCAAAAGTCTGCCGTAAGCCTCTTGATGACATTTTAAGGTTTTTGGAGACTTCTTTTAGCGCTCATGATGAACTTGTTGTAGTTAGTTTGTCATACAGCTGATTTCAATTTCTGCTTTTTGTAAACTGATGGGACAAAAATAAACTGTTTGGAAGATGTGTTTTGGTATTAAACCAACACAGCATTTCAGAAAAAGAAATTCACATTTAAAGTGAAACATAATGGAGGTAGTGAGATGATCTGGGGAGGTTTTGCTGCTTCAGAACTTGCATAACCTGCTGTAATTGATGGACAATGAATTCTGCTTTCTACCAGAAAATCATGAGAAAAAAATGTCTTACTATAAGTTTGTGACATTAAGCTCATGCACAGTAGTCTTATATCAGTTTGGGACGCTGTAGCATGATCTTAAAAAATCTACTCATTCTTAAAACCCTCCAACATGGCTGAATAAAACAATTCTCGATCAAAATTGCTCCACAAGAATTTAATGGATGGCAAAACCAGTTATTGTGTTCAGAGGGACTTACTTTTCACATAGATCCTGGATTACTTGGATAGATTTTTTTTAAATACAAAATTAAATCATCATTTTCAAAAGAGTCTTTTGTTTTTGATAATCTGAAACATGTATGTGTGACAATAAAAAAGAAAAAGTGTATCCTTCAACAACTTTAGCTTAAAAACAGGGATGTCACAATAGTTTGCTGAAACCTGCAACAGTGAACTATTTTGCAGCTAATTGTATTCATTAAAATGGTGTTAAAGCTAGGTGATCTTGTAGGAAAGGTGATGGACTCTGGTGCAAAACAGGAAAGTTCCAACTTAAAGTAAGTTGGGAAGGTTAGAAATACATTTTTGAAAAATTGTCTTTCAGGAATCTTCGGCATATATCCACTGATTCTCCACTTGTGAAAAGAATATCAGAAAACTGCTATCTCAGCCCAGTTTAAAACTTTTCAAACTGGTCTTTGACCTTTCTTTGTCACCCCTTAGGTGCTTATTCTCTGTCCATACGGGACTGGGATGAAGCCAAAGGAGACAATGTAAAGCACTACAAGATCCGCAAGCTGGATAACGGGGGATACTACATCACCACGCGAGCCCAGTTTGATACGCTGCCGAAGCTCGTCAAACACTACACAGGTATGGTCCTGTCCTTCCCTGCAGTCAGACCTTGGAGAATTATCTTGAAAATTGCTCTGTGCCACACACCTCGCTGTGTTGCCAAGGGAGATGAATGCTCTTTAATTTTAATAATAGTTGATGTTACCGTCAGCCAGTTACATCTTCAGCCTGAGGACGCCGCCGGTTAAGTCTCTGTGATTCCACTTGATTTCAGTGTGACCCCAGAGACGTTCTCCCTGTGATTTAAAAAGCTTTGTGAAAGCGGAGCATCCTTGTAGCAGTTTTTATCTCCGTATCGCAGAACACGCAGACGGACTCTGCCACAAGCTGACCATGGTCTGCCCCACGGTCAAGCCTCAAACTCAGGGGCTCGCTAAAGATGCCTGGGAGATCCCGAGGGAGTCGCTGCAGCTGGAGGTCAAACTGGGCCAGGGATGCTTTGGTGAAGTGTGGATGGGTAAGAACAAAGTTTGTACAAGCTTAATGGAAGTGGATGTAGATAATAAGGAGACCCTGTGTTTGTAGTGTCTTTCCGTTGGTGTCAAAACTGGGGAGTTATCCACTTCCTGCAGTTGCTTCCTTTGTTTGTTGTGTCCTCTTTATCTCAACATGTTGCCTCTTGTCAGATTAGCTGATGCCACAGAACTGTGCAAAACTTTTAAACCATCTCGTTGTATTTACGTGTGGAATCCAGAGATGCCGACTTTTTGCTCATTTTAAATTGGCCCTGACTATTAGTTGTACAGTTGATACTTTTGATACTTCTCTTGCTTTATCTTTGACTTCTTTTACTCATTTTCTGTACAGTCATTAACATCAATCAAACATCTAACACAGTTCCTGGGGGATACACAATCAGCAAGCCTTAGCATAAAAGATGTTTTCTTCCGTCAGAATTTTTTTTAAATAGGGTTAAAAGTTGAAAACATATCTGGACAAATACATCCATTTCTGAATAAAATGTTGCTGAAGAGTTGGTCAGATTGGTTTACTTAGACCAGACATATGGGCTAAAAAAGGTCCAATTTTCAACAATAATGGCAAGAATTGAGCGACCTGAAAAAGCAACGAAAGAGATGCAGCATTACAGACGTTTTCGATCGCAAGAGTACACACTTCACACTCTGACCAAGGCTGTTGAAAAGGCCTTCATCGTGACTTTAAAATTTTGTTGCACAAGCTTTTATTTCACGGGCGTTCTTGAAACCTGACAGACAATGTTTTCATGGCCTTGCTAGGTTGTTAGGATTGAAGCATTTCTTTGGTTGCGTGTTTTACATTTTAGAATACCCCTATCTATTGTCTTCAAATATTTACCTCAGACTCAAGACTGATAATTGTAAGAAAAAGAGAGAGAAACATTTGATGACGTTAAGTCTTTAAATGAGCAATGAAATAAATTGTTTCTACAAAAGATGTCCAATAGATGGTCAGTTCTGGTGAAAAGATTAAATAATTCTTCTAAAATTAGATTCATCTTTGACAGAAAATTGCTAAAAGAAGAGCTTCGTAAAGATTGGAGGAATGTAGATGAACAATATCATATGTGATAACAAAACAGTGTGGTTGCCTAGAGGGAGAAAAAGATAAATAAGGGATGAACCAAGACTTTTGTACACCATTTGTTCTGTCACTTTCTTAACTGAGGTTGAATCTGCTCGTAGCTGCATGACAGCACACGTCTGAGCAATTATAAGACCTAATTAATGATACAGCCTTTCTCCCAACCGATTATTCACACTGATTCCCCCTGTGACTTCCATTACTTTGCTTCCTGTCTTTGTCTCTGCAGGCACGTGGAATGGCACCACCAAAGTGGCCATAAAGACGCTGAAGCCGGGAACCATGTCGCCCGAGGCCTTCCTGCAGGAAGCTCAGATCATGAAGAAACTCAGACATGACAAACTAGTGCCTCTTTATGCTGTTGTGTCTGAGGAGCCCATCTATATTGTCACAGAGTACATGTCCAAAGGTAACCGAAACAAACCCGACTACATTAGGTGTTTCCCCCGCTGAAGAAAACACAACCCGGCTTTATTTTTATGCAATTCTACTTAGTTCTGTTTTAAAAGAGAAGTATCATAAAACCAATCTTTACAGCGTGACTTGGATTAATGCATGGAGATTTCCTTGAAGGAAGAATTTTACAGGCATTTTAATTGATATGCTGTTCTGGTTGAGAGCCCCCTCTGGTTCCCTGAAGGCTGGAACTGAAGACTGCAGCAGTTTTGTTGGAGGTTTTTACACCTTCAGCTGCAGCAGCACTTTTTTTTTAAGTGGAGGTGGGGGGTTATAGGTAGTTAGATTTATGTGAGGGTAAATGGTTACCATTTTACATGCACCACTCTATAATTGGATACAGTTTGTTCATCTACTGTGTGTTTTCAATGTGAGAAATAAACTGCATTAATATTTTTCATACTTTCACTTGCAGTTTATGGGAAAATATTTTATTTTACTCTCAGTGAATTGGATTCTAAATCACAATCACATCCACTTTGTTTTTAAACTGGATTTTGTGGTGCTCACAGACATTTAAGATTTGAAGTTCCACCTACTTTAAATACTTTCCTAGAAGTCTTTGCCAGACTTTTATGCCTATAACAGTATAACAGGCTTCCTTTTATTTGAATTTTCAAATAATTTGAGTTAAATCAACATAATTGTTTGAATTAATATCCAGAAAGCTTCATAATGACTGATAAGTAATTCATGACTAAATATTTATTGTGTGTTAAACTATGAATGTCAAACTTCTTTTTACTTACTGGAATGACTACAGATAGTTTTTCCTAAAAAGTATTTTCCAGAACCTTCTGTATATGGTGGTTGGAACGAGAATAAAATTATTGATTTCCATTTTGGTTAAGACAGCAAGAAGAAAGGAGTCGCCAGTGTATCTAATTATTGTGAGTAGGGTTAGAATAAATGCTTGGACAGCTGGTTAATGATTTATTACAGGATTATAATGTCTTCTAATCAAAAACAGGCAGAGACATTGTAAAAATAAATGATTATACTTCATTCGTATTACACCAGACTGTGTATAGTCTTGTACGGTTTGAACCACAAAGACAAAAAACTGAAAGCCTTCAATCTTAAATAGAAACATTGAAAATAATTATTTGAGGAATCTAACTGCAACTTTAAGCTTGAAATGTTGAAATACTTATAAATACTTATTTACTTATAACTCAAAGTTATAGAATTTTTCAAAAGCTCTTTCTTCTTACTAAAGTGATTTCTGTACAAGAAATATTCTTGCTTGCTAATGTACGATCCCTTGAAGACAAATTGGACTACCTGAAGCTGGATTTAACTACCAAAAGGGAAACAAGAGACTGTTGGCACTTTTAATGGACTTTCAATGCAACTTTTAGAGAAACTTAGCATTAAAAGTTTCCTTATTTACCGAATGACACTTCACAAACACTCACTCTAAAATAAGATCATATTTGCGCTTTGTAGCTCAAATACTCCACTTTTAAAATAAAAAAAATGTTTTCCAGTAACAAAAAATTCTGCCTCCAGTTTCTTTCACTAAGCATTAACTGAATAATGGGCTTGTGTAATATAAAACAACGCTGACAAAAATAATATTTCCGCTGTAGCATGTGGATTATTTCATGCAGTCACATTGACACCTTCCTTTTTACAGCTTATCCTCTGTGCTGCTTTTCCAGGAAGCTTGCTTGACTTTGTCAAAGAAGGTGATGGCAAATTCCTGACGCTCATCACTCTGGTGGACATGGCCGCAAAGGTGAGACAAACACCCACGGTCTCCGCTATAAATAAAGAGCCTCTGTTTGTGCATTGCTGATTTCAGAGCTTTATTTTAAGACGTTTATCAAAAGAACCGCTACAACAGGCAAGCCTGTCTGGTTTCCCTTTTTGCCTTTGCTTTGTGTGTTTTATGTCTGAAATTGTTTGGAGCCGAAATGATTCAAGCAGATATGTTATTTTTAGATTGCAGACGGGATGGCTTTCATCGAGCGGATGAACTACATTCACAGAGATCTGCGCGCCGCGAACATACTCGTGGGCGAGAACTTGGTGTGTAAGATTGCCGACTTCGGTCTGGCCAGGCTGATAGAAGACAACGAGTACACAGCCAGGCAAGGTCGGTACATTCATGTAGACACACGCAGAGAAACAGCTTGTGTATGTGGCGTAGGAATGGAAAATACAGGAGAGCTATATGTGGTCTCCCATCATGGTGAATTAGGCTAATAGTGGAAACCAGATGCTGCTATTTGCTCTGATTAGTTGCGCTTTTCACACACTGTGAAATAAAGTGTTTCTGTCACCAGTTAGAACACATTTCCTTCTCTACATGGTTTTTCTTGTTCATTGTAAGATCACCATATCAAATTGTGTGCAGTGCTGCACTGTTAATCTTTTTCACATTTTGTCATGTTGCATCCTGGAATCAGTGTGTTTTAATTTATGTGATAGACAAACACAAAGTAGGTTACAGTAGGGAAATGAATGTTTAAAACACATTTTACAAATAAACATCTTAAAATGGCTGTTGTGTATTTATATTTAGCCCCTCTTAATCTGAGACCCTCATATAAAGTCCAGTACAACCAATTAGCCATCAGAAGTCATCTAATTTATAAACATAGTCCAGCTGTGCGTAATTTCACTTTATAAGCCCAGATGTTCTTTGAAAGCCCCAGCAGTTTGTCAAAGAACATTACTAAAGAAACAATGTGGTTGTCATGACGCAGACAGGTCAGTTTAAAGTGAGGATAGGTTATGAAGCAACTCCAATGGCTTCGAACCCCTCACAGTGACATGTTCAGCCAGTTATCTGGAAAAGGAAAAAGTATGGAGCAACTTCACACAAGCCAAGACATGGCCAAAAGCCTCAACTCTGAGATCCAAACGTTTCTGGCACAACTTTACTGACTCCCAATGAGGAAAGTGAAGGCTAAAGATCTGGTGAGGCGAAGACTCCAGGAACCCTTCAAGTACTAGAAAACAACTTTATTTGCAAACCAACGCATTTTGGCTTGTGACCCTAATTGGGGAAACAAGCCAAAACGCCTTGGGATGCTAATAAAATTTTTTCCTAGAACTCTGCAGACCTCGAATGAGACAAAAGGCAAGTAGAGCCTTAAACAGAAAAGTAGCCAAGACATTCACGGTGACTCTTGCAACAAACGTGGAAGAAGATGCTTTGGTCAGACAAGCTGCTGCTGTCAACACTTGAGTGTACTTCTTCTACAAACGATTCGTCTGATTTGGAGGAAAACCTGCCAAAAGACTGAGATGGTGTTTTATAATCCAGCACAACAACAACCTCTAACAAACAGTCAAAGCTGCAAGACTAAAGCATCCTGTTAAGGTTCAGACCTAAATCTGATGGAGAATATTTGACTTCATACAATTTACTGATATTGAGAAATTTTGCAAAGAACAATGGGCAAAACATTCTATGTCTTGATGTGCAAAACTGGCAGAGACATACCTCAAATATTGACTCAGGGGACTGAATATAGATGCACAGCTTTATTAATAATGGCTTTATAACATTTCTAAAACAAATATTCTTCTATTTCACAATTTTTTTTGCTACTTTGTTCTGGTTTATTAATTAAATACATTAATGCTGTGTTTGTAATCTGATTTGATTGCTTTCGTAAGGCATTGTATAAATCAACCTTTGTCAAGTTATGATGAGATTTGACTAAAGTTTAATATGCAGTGTATTATGTATTATGCAATATATTTTTTGAGGACACAGCCTCTGATGTTACACCTCTTCATAACCATCACAGGAGCCAAATTCCCAATCAAGTGGACGGCCCCTGAAGCCGCTCTGTACGGTCGCTTCACCATCAAGTCAGACGTCTGGTCCTTTGGGATCCTCCTCACCGAGCTAGTTACCAAAGGCAGGGTGCCCTATCCAGGTGAGCGACACACTCCTCCATCATACACACAGTCTCTTTCTGATTTATGACTGCACCAGATTGACTCCAGTCTGTCAGGTGTTGTCATGCTGCTGTTATTAATGTCAGAGCACCAAGTGAAACGTCTTATACTTTGTGTAAGGTGGTTGTTAATGGCTCTGCAGGGCACTGGAGGGGGGAATAGTGACACACACTCTCACACACACCCCGTCAGATTTGAGATTAGATGAGGCCATCTGGTGGGAGGCGATCAGGGGACCGAACAGCTCAGTTATTAATGGCCATCTGCCGGACTCATTCTGCATCTCGTTTTCCTGCAGTACTGTCGCAGATCACCTCGCAAGTGTCTAATGTGGCATCTTTAAGAGATTGGTTCAGATACACAAAATAGATGTTTAAACTACTTGTTTTATTTAGAAATGTCTATGTTGTATATCAAGTTTCAAGCTTTACAGATCAAAGAAAATGTTGCATTATTGCAAAAAATAAAATTTGCAGAAGGAGCTTCAGGAACATTTTTAAAAATGTATGCAAATTATTAGAATTCAAATCAGGAGTGTACCTTTTTTTGTAAAAATTTGCAAGATTAAGAATTTGACTTAAGTATTTTCAGTCTGGATTTTGTCCATTCACCCACCCACCCACCCACCCATCCATCCATTCATTCATCTGACTGCCATCCATCCACCCATGTTACTCAGCCATTCATCCATCCATCCATCCATCCATATGCTACTCAGCATCCATCCATCCATCCATGTTACTCAGCCATTCATCCATCCATCCATATGCTACTCAGCATCCATCCATCCATCCATAATTAATGTCCCATACTTTAAAGAATGACCAGTGTAAGAATATCTGTTGTAAATTCATAATAAACATTTGTATTAATACCCAAGATATGCTGAAATATTCTAAAACCTCTCAGGTTTGTCTGGAAATAATATGATTAATTCCAGACATTAATTTGTGTATTTTGAATAAAAGAAACACAAAATTTTTTTATCAGAATCAAGTACATTTAGACTGTCCAGAATTGTCCTTACGTCCAGGTTTGTGATTATTAATGATATTGAATAAACACATGTCCTGGATGTCCAGCTCTTAGTGTAATCTGCGATCCTAACTGCGCTCCTTTTAGGTATGGTGAACCGGGAGGTGCTGGAGCAGGTGGAGCGGGGTTACCGCATGCCCTGCCCACCAGGTTGCCCTGAGTCTCTGCACGAGATGATGATGCTCTGCTGGAAGAAGGAGCCAGATGAGAGGCCCACCTTCGAGTACCTGCAGTCCTTCTTGGAGGACTACTTCACCTCCACAGAGCCTCAGTATCAGCCTGGGGAAAACCTATAGCCATAAGGAGGAAGAGGCTTTGCTAAAGACTGTTGAATACAACTCTACTTAATTTGTGTCCATTGTTTTTATTTAGTTTTTTTTTTTTTTTTTTTGGTTCTTCCATTGTCTGTTTATATTTTTGTTTTTACGTGATTTATTTTATCTTTTCACATCTGGTACAACAATTATTGGAGGGAATTTTTTTACCTCTTAATGTAGATTTTATCAATATGTATGATAGCAGTTATGGGCATACACATTCACGTTTAAATACCAGACATTTTAAATACCAGACATCACACAGTGTTATGTTTCTGTGAAATAAGCTGTGATTGAACATCCACAAAGAAACGTAATTGAAATAATTTTGACGTCTCTATGGTTTACTATGGCAATTTGCCTCCTTTTGTTGAACATATTCTCCCTGATTTTCTCAGTTCACAACAACTATGAAAGTACGGAATGTTACTTCAGTTCTAGATTTAAAAAAAAAAAGTGCACAGATTTTTTTTTTTTTTTGGTCTAGTCGGTATTCCCTACACTTACAGGGAAGAGAATGGGCAAAGTGCAGTAGCCAGTTCAGTATGTGGTAAAGACAGAAACGGTCCAGAGGAAAAGCAGTAGTGTCCAGTAGCAATGGTTGAATCCAAATATTTAGCCCCCAACCCTGACACAAGTCATTTATGATTCGCTTTTTACCCAGGCTGATATACCTCAACGTCAAAACCACTTATACACCCAAAACACTCATCCAATTTAAAGTAGCTCGCTGCATTTAATCAGTATTACAGGGTCCACTTTTGATTGTGCTCCACTTAACTCATTCGCCTGTGGCATTTTTCATGATGCAGCATGCATTTTGTTTTGACAGCAACCAATGTTTAGTCCCAGTTTCTGTTGGACCACCTTATGTTTCTAAAGGTTTCTGTGACTCAATTACTTCTATACTATAGTTTTCAATAAACCCCCTCCTCACTTATGCTGACTTCAGAGCAGTTTTCAGAAATGGTAGGCTAAATTTGTTTTGTGTTTTGATATGACTCTTTGATAATTTGGCTTATAATGTGTAGAAATAACGTACAGACGATGTCCTACTGCCTCATCCACTTAGCATTTTGTTTTGAACATCATAACATCTAATGGACTGTGTTTCAGATGCTCTCTGCCCGGCCCTGTTACACAGTGAAGGTCTTTTTAAAGAGTGAAACACTTTTTTAGTGATAAGGAATACCCAGATTTGTAAGATTGACAAAATAATGTGAACAACCTAGATACAGTTTTGCAGACGTTACAACTTTAAATACAATTGATTTCATCAACTGTTAAATCACAGTAGAAAACTGTGATCCTAAAATCCTGGACGAGCAATAATTGTTTCGTTTTCTGAGTGTGATTTAAAGCAACAATGATGAACTCTGATCAAGTTTGCTGTTCCAGCTTTTTTCCACTCCATGAGAGTGTTGGTAAATATAAATGTAATTAAAGTACTACTAAATGTATTTACTGTTTGTTCTTTAGCCGTATTATTGCATCATCGAATTGGTGTTCGAAAGTAGCCCATTTGAAGAAGGTTAGGTTTTATTTTCATAGCAATGTTTCTGTATCAAGGAACAGATGTTGCCCAAAAGCTGTTTATCATCACTTTTATTATCACAGGAAAAGCTCAAAATCATTGTGATCAAGTTTTAAAAACCATACATTTTGTAAATGTACCATTTGTTTTATTAGCAATTTCAGAAACAAGGTTAATATATTTTGTCAGTAGAAGTTCTCAGGGGGATAATCTCATGCATTCTTATTCATTTTGGGGTGATAAAACTTAAAGGAAATCTTACACAATTGAATCTTATGTCCTTTGCGTGTTTTATGTGCTCCATTTTCATATTTTGTTATAATATACATTTTCTTACATTACACAGTTAGTGTCTAATAGTGTCATTTGGAGACTTTCTATTTGCTCACCACCCAACCAAGCAGTAATTTGTGTCCTGATTATCACAGTCTCTATAACCGTTCTATATATTGTCTCACCGGTTGGGTTTTTACAGTCAAGAGCTGCTGAAGAAACCTATGGACTAAGGCTTTCTGTCAAGTCATCATGACATAAAACATTGCTTCCAGCCAAGTAAGAAGAAGACCTTTGCTGACCTTTGTCTTGAAGGAAGCAAAGCCTTTTATCCACTAAACTGTGACTGCTGAGAAACCTTTGGACTTGCCTGCTTATGTAACCAAAAGGACTCTGTAAACGCTATATTTAAGACATTGGATGGATGTTTTTAATGTTTTTTTTTCTTTTCTTTTTTCTTAATGTTCTTTCATGGACTCTGCAGGATTGTATTAAGATGAAAAGTGAGCACAGGCCTTGCAATGAGGGCTTTGTATCATAAAATCAGAATGCATTTTGAGGAGTTAACCTGTGGGGAATCATCTGTGGAATTTGTAGAATAAAAACTTGATTTTACACGCAATATGTCCGTTTTGAGACAATTTGATATGTTTCTTTAAATCGTGGTTTGTGGGTTTTTTTAACCAATGGCGGCGTGGTGAGGGAGTGGGTGGGATTATAATCTGCAGGTGACTGGAGAGTGAACCATTGTAATAGACTAGTTAATTTGAGTGCAAAAATGTTGCAAAAAATAACTAATTTGACTGTGAGGGACGTGAGATTTCCTACGTCTTTGGAGCAGCACGGCTCAGATGCGATGGTGAGAAGTTTATGCACAAACATCGAGCAGATTCGGTTGAGATGCAGTTAAAGACCAGGCCTTTGTGCGCTGTTTTATGTCCACGCTGCAGCACACGGACCCGGATTACTCGGCCGCTTACGTGGTCCTGGACACGGACAGTGGGCTGAAAGGTTTCGGGCTCACCTTCACTTTAGGAAAAGGAACAGAGATCGGTAAGAGTTGAAGTAGTTCTGGAGACTGTCACGGCGTGGTGTGTTTGCGCTTGACCAGAGCTTTAACTTGGTGATGCATTCAAGTGCTTATAGGAAGCTCGGATTTTTAATCATTTTTGGATTTTTGCAAAATTGACAGATCGTGCTGATTGGTGGACAGAGGCTATAGTAAACATCACATTTTAGGCACAATGTAAACATACATAGACAATATGTAAAAGTAATACTGAAAAAACAAGAATAATATATAACACATAAGATACAAAGAAGAATTTTCACAAGTCTGATCTAACTGTTTTTATATAACATCTTTTTATTTGTGACATTTAAACTGGAATAGTTTATAAACCCTAAATAATATTATTGCTGCATAACATATGTTTCCTATGAAATAACATAGGAAACGTATAAAAAAAAATTTTGGCAGTTAACGTTGACAAATATTTTTTTGAAAGCCTTAAATTAACCTTTTCATTGAAATAAAATAATTTCATTTTAGAAAGAAAAAACCCCTGATATTTAATTTGAGTATTCAGAGAAGAAAAATCCCACAAAATCACTGATGAAACAATTGGTTTAGTAACCTTAACTCCTTTAAAATAAGTTAAGAAACTTTATAAAATTTCTTACTTAAGTTAGTTTTTGTTTGTATCTTCTATCTAGAAATCCACAATTTTCTCTGTCCTTGTGAGACAAAAAGCTTGTGAACCCACAATTATTTGTACCAGTGGCAGATTTGCAGTCAATGTATTGTTTTCAGCTGCAATTTGTTTCCGACTGAAAATTTTGCTGTGGTCCAGGTAGAATCTTGGCTTGAATCAGGTAGGACAAAGATCAGGATAATTGCTCAGAAGCCTTCCAACCTCAAATAACTGGAGGACATTACCAAGTAATATATAATACATATATGGAAAACTTCAAATTTGATTACTGTTATTCAATACTATTTGTCACTGGTTATTAAGACGAGTTTAAACAATGCTTTAATTAATTAAAGACATAATGTACTGGCTTTAAAAATAAAATTTACTAATAGGTTCTGGATAGGTGTGTTTCTAACATTGCTGTAAGAAAGCTTTTCTGTTCTCCTGTCAAAGCCAACAGTGCCACCTTGTGGTCAGTCTGTGCATTTGTTAGATCTCTGTTGGTTTAAATATTTAACTGTGCTTTGCAGAATGTGGCAGCCTTTATGCATACATTAATGTATTCTAATGCAATATTTTTCCATTTGAACTCCTGCAGTGGTGTGTGCCGTCCAGGCTCTAGCAGGACTGGTTGTTGGGAAATCTTTGCAAGACATTGTGAGCAACTTCCGGGGGTTTTACCGGCTGCTGACGAGCGATGGCCAAATGAGATGGGTAAGTTGGGATGGATCTGAAACACATAAAGGCTTTTAGATTTTGAATTTGGTTGCTGTGTGAAATTCGCTTTCAGATTTCATAGAGGATTAATGCTGTAACCAAGGAGATTTTGGTGTAGCTTTTCAAGAAATGGTTTATTGATTTCTTAGTTTATTGACTCCAATCAAACAGTAAAACTTTATGTTCATTACACAGAGAGTGAGTGTGGCATGGACCCAACTGGCCTGAGCAATTTTCATTTGAAGTCTTTAAAAGTCTGGGAAGAAATAAAGCACAAAAATTATTTGGTTATACAGACTTTTTTTTTTTCCTTTTTCATACTTTAAAGACAAGATCTAATAAAAAAAAAATGCAGCTAAATTTACATATGCTTTTATTTATTGTATTTATTTTAATCATTTTTTTAATTCTAGATTCGCTGAATGTTTGGTACTAAACAAAATATCTAGTTTGTAAGCTAAATATGTGGTTTAGAGATAAATATTTTGTTTGCTGATTAAAAATTTATCTTGGGAGTGTGACATTTATAAATATATAAATACCCCATTTAATCTCTTGTGATGATCTAAATAACTCAAATTGACTGTTCATGATTGACTATGCAACTGTAATGGCACTCCATAAAGCACCATCGAATCAAAATTATTTAAAAAAAAAACCTTTTTGATGATATTTTAATTTGCCACTCAGCCCTAAAGTGGAGTATTTCCATTAATGTAATTAGCAGCTCAAGATGAAGATATTTGTAGAAATTTTTCTTCTAAAAAACACAAAAATATTTACTTTACAGATAATAGCCTGTCTAGCCAGTTGCAGTCTCTTATTGAAGAAAACTGTGATCTATGAGATCTCCTCAGATGGGTAAATAATTATTCATTAATTTTCCTGCCTTTATGGGGGACCCATAAATCTTTTTATCCTGGACAAAATGGAACAAACAAACAAATGCAACAGAACTGGAACTCCTGAATTCAGGCTTTTCTTTATTCACATCTGTTGTAAAACCTAAACAACACCCTATTAGAGATAAAATATAAAGTATTGCTTTCATTAAAGCATCCTTATCTTGGCTGGTGTAGCTGGGTCCAGAGAAAGGAGTGATCCACTTGGCCACCGCTGCCGTCCTGAATGCTGTTTGGGACCTGTGGGCTCGGGTGGAGGGCAAGGTGGGACTTTCATGTCAGCCTTCTCTCATGGTAGCATTCATAGTTTGTCAATGAGGCTCAAGATTCACAACCTGCTGTCGCTATTTCCCTGTAGCCTCTGTGGAAGCTGCTGGTCGACATGGTGAGTGTGAGATAAATTAGATTTGCGTCCAGGATGTGATCACCGGGGACAGATATTGTGTCGTGTGTCGATTCAGGATCCGAAACAGATCATCTCCTGCATTGACTTCAGATACATCACAGATTTCCTGACAGAGGAGGAAGCTCTTGGTAAGACACGTTAGAGGACTACTTGGCCTTTCGGTCAGAGCTTTTCATCCACTCGTATACATGAATCTGCATTGATTTGGGGATTTTAAAGACAAAATACAATATTTGGATTCACAAGTTTGAATTTGCTGTAGACTGTCTCTTATTCAAACATGTTGAAAATTATACATAAAAGCTAAAGAATACAAACTTATGTCCCTTGATATCTGGCTAAATGTCCCATAGAAAGCTCCAGAGAGACAAAACAACCTCTTTACAATCAAGAAGCCTCCAGTGTAATCCTGTTGGATGTTTGACCACACTTCTTACTAAATTTATATTTATTGATTGGTTTCTTGTTCAGACCTTGCCTTAAAACCTAAGCCATATATCTTCAATGTAGTTGGGGTTTGAACTTTACAGAATAGTAATGTTAACCTGCTTTATCTACTCAAAAATCCGTTTTTGATGTCTGTTTGGCACAATGTCTTGTTGGAGCACCGAGCTGTGTCCAATTTCCAACCAGTTAGCTGCGGATTTGGGGTGAAATTGAATAAACTGTCCTTGATTTTTATTGTTACTCACTTGTTGCAATTCACTTGAACGTCTGGCAGAAAAACAGCAAAGCCTGCATCTTGGTGGTTGCTGGATTTCTTTCCCACTGAGGGTGATTATTTGGGTCAGACGGTTGATGATGTCAACATAGTTGTGTGGTCCCATAGGACTGCGGTCCTAAAAATGCATCAAAATTAGAGTAGAGATGGACAAATCTCTGCTCTAAAAAGCCTCACCCAAAGCCAAAGTCCGTTGTTCATAATTTTGAATTCTCACTTGTGCACCCTCTTGTTGTTTTGAAGTTGTTTTATGCTGTAAAATTAGTCCAACCTAAAAAAAAATGGTTCAAATGTGTCTTTAAAATGTCTAAGTCAATTTATCTGTTAATGAGAGGCAGTAAACTCTTCACTGCTTTTCTTAATGAGACTAGTCGGCTTTATTTGCTCCCTTTTGCTTTTTCAGGCATACTTATGAATGCAAAGGAGGGAAAGCAGCAGAGAGGTGAGCAAACAGAAGATCCATTAATTTCACCCCTAAGTTGGATTTCACTTGAAAACCCTCTTTTGGCTCTAACTCAAGCACTTTTAGTTAACGTAAATATCTTCACTAAGATCTGTTGTGGGTAATACTCTTTAACTGTAGTGACTTTTCTCACCTGCTAGAGGACCTTATGATGAGCCAGGGTTATCCTGCCTACACCACCTCCTGTGCGTGGCTGGGATACTCAGACCAACAGCTCAAACAGGTGGACTGCACAACAACCTGCTGCGTCTCCACACATTGGAGTGTCTCGTTTTTATGTTTTAATGATGTTGTTTCTCCAGCTTTGCACGGATGCTCTTCAACACGGTTGGACCCGGTTTAAGGTGAAAGTTGGCGCTGACCTAGAGGACGACATCCGGAGGTGTCGTCTCATCAGGCAGATGATTGGGCCTACTAACACATTGGTAAGGTTATTTTTATTTATTTATTTATTTGTTTCACTTTTAAGCATGAAGTGAAGTGTTTTTGTTGAATTTGAAATATGTTTGTGTTAGATGATTGATGCCAACCAGAGATGGGACGTAGATGAGGCCATCAGCTGGGTGACCAGACTGGCAGAGGTCAAACCTCTCTGGATCGAGGAGCCCACTTCTCCGGATGACATCCTGGGTCATGCTGCTATTTCTAAGGTGAGAGAAATGTTCATAAATATATATTTAAGCATGTTAAACCAGATAGTGGTTTTTGGTGTATTGTTTTTAATTGTAGTTTGTTTCTCTAAGCTTATTTCAGAACTGTTTTGTTGTTATTTTTTCAAGAGTTTTTAACTTGCTTGTGGATTAGTTGTATCTGGAATGCTTTGAAATGCAATATCAGCATAGGCCACATACTTCTAGAAAGGTTTCAATTTGGGCTTTTTTTATAGCTAATTTAAGAACTGCACATTTAGACAAATCACTAAAGATAATTTAAAAAATGAATAAATATGAATAAATGTGATATAAATTCATATATTTTGTTAATGCAAGAATTTACAAATAACATTATGAAAACCTAGTATCCTAGGTCAGAACTTTAGCATGTTTTTTTTATTATTTCCTCTTCGATCATAAATTAATAATCTCTGCAATTCTTTTCTTAGGCTTTGGCTCCACTTGGGATTGGAGTGGCTTCAGGCGAGCAGGTTGGAGTTCAAGCATTTTCTATGCACTTAAAATAAGGTTAAGCAACTAGATTTGTTCCTCAGTATAACAATTTTAGTTTTTCATTCTGCAGTGTCACAACAGAGTGATGTTCAAGCAGTTCCTGCAAGCTTCAGCGCTGCAGTTTGTTCAAATAGACAGCTGCCGGTTGGGCAGCGTCAATGAAAACCTGGCTGTGCTGCTGATGGCCCACAAGTTCAAAGGTAAAAAGCAGGACAACTGTCTTCAGCCATGCATCATTCAGAGACCCATGCTCTGGAAAAAATTTTGTCAGCTTATTTATATAGCGCCACTTCACAATAAATCATGGCAAGGTACTTTACAACACAAACTCATTAGTAACTCACATACAGTGAAATTATTTTCACTGCAGCCCAGTTATATTTGGATTAAAATACACACGTTCAGTTAAAATTCATATGTAATACAGCCAAGTTCAGTTGCTCATTCAATGCATTTAGCAAAACTCAAGTAGCAATTTGTTGATTTGAGGCATCAGATGAGAGACGGACATGTCCAGCAGGACCGGCTCGGTATGAGTGCCCATGTGTAGTGACAGACTGGTGCTTAAGAGAACAGGAAGCAGACAGAGGAAAAGATGGAGGCAGTAATCAAAGAGTTCTTTCTGTAGGAAGCAAAAGCGGCAGCAGTTACTCTGTGAACGAGTTTGTCTAGCTAAACACAGAATCATCAAACCAGAGTTACTTTCAATGGAAAAAAAAAAGTAGAGTACAGAAAGTTAATTTCAACAAGGACAACTTTAAATGGGAGAGAAAAACAATGAGGGCACAAAGTCACAACTAAAGAGCATTAAAGGTGGGTCATTTCCAATAAATTAGAATATGATGAGGCTCATTTGTCAGATTAAAAGATTAAAAGTAATTTTTGCAAATTGACAAGTATTAAATATGCTTTTAATACTTTTTTCAAAAGGCTACATTTCTGCAGAAGTGTATTACAGTCAAAGAGATTAATCATTCTTGTTTTGTACAAACTGATAATTACACTGTGTAAACATGAGCATTTCATCCAGATGGTGGCCTTTTGATGCTGAATAATCTTGCAATGATACTGAATAACAAAGTTAAGACTATCAATTGTACAACTGTGTTTTATCACGTATTGAGTACAAAGTATAAACATAAACATGCTCCAGTTTCTTTTTATCATGTTTTAAATAGTATTGTGCAACTGCTTGTTTTTTCAGTGCCTGTGTGTCCTCATGCTGGAGGAGTCGGTCTGTGCGAACTGGTTCAGCACCTCATCCTGTTTGATTACATCTGTGTGTCGGCGGATCTCAGCGGCCGGTGAGAGGTGTTTTAATTGCTGACTGCCATGAATACCGGTACCGTCTGAACAACCTTTGGTGCCTTTGCAGAATGTGTGAATATGTCGACCATCTCCATGAACACTTCACCAGTCCTGCGGTAATACAAAACGCCCACTATCTGACCCCGAAGGTAAAGAAATCACAACAAAACTAACTGTTTCATATTTGACTGAAAGATGAAACTATGCTAAAGTGCTATATTTAGCATAGTTGATTTTATGTGATGGACCAAGACAATGATCTGCAAATTTGAAAATGGGAAAGAAAAATGTGGCAAGGTTTTCAAAATATTTTACAAGTAAAAAACTGGCATATAATAGCAGTCAGCCCCCTTTAGTCTAAATACAATGCAACCAAATGCCTTCTCAATATACCTCATAGCATATACTTGTGTAAAGATGTCCCAGTCAAAGTCCTGACCTAAATCTAATTAATCTGTCCAGTCTGACTGAACTGGAGCTATTTTGCCAAGAATGGTTAAAAATTTCCATCAGGCAGTGGCACGACCAGACCTGCAGGTGTAAACACAGCAAAAGGTGGTTCTACAAAGCATTACATCAGCCACTCAGGGTGGCTGAATACCAAGACACAACTCTTTCATTATTTTCTTCTGGTCTCATCTATCACTTAAAATAGATTTAGGCTGGTAGTTGTAAATTGACAAAATGTGTGGAAAGGTTTAGAGGTGTGAATACTTTTACAAGGCACTGAATCTGTATGGTGCTTGTTGGTTTTAGGATCCAGGCTATTCCTGTGAGATGCTGGAGTCATCAGTGAAGAGACACGAGTACCCGGAAGGAGACGTTTGGAAACTACAAATCAACAAATAAGGACTTTATTGTCAACATTTCACTGTTAAATACTCATTGTAAATCGTTTCTCTCAAATCACCAAATCTTTGTCAAACGCAGAATTTGGAGGGTTGATGTGATTTGTTTGTTTCAAATCAGGTTGATCACAAAGTTTTTTACAGAATTAGATAATTTATCAGTTAAAATACAGGAAAGAAAAAAAATAGTCAAGTACCAACAAACAGAAGAAAACTTCTTCTGGAGCAAAATAACCATTTTCCCCCTAAATTGGACAAAACAAAGCCTTGTGTGAACTACAGTCTTTCAAGTTTAAAGGCACACGGCCAATTTCAGGTCTCACACGGCCATCTGCATCTTTATGGTGGGGTGTGGGTTGTAGCCACAGACCTCAAAGTCCTCCGCCTGGAAGTCAGTGATGCTTTCCACTTTTCTCTTGATTTTTAGTGTTGGAAAAGGGCGAATCTCCCTCTGGACCTGCACATTTGAACAGATTGCATGAATCAGAAATCAAACGCAACTAAAGAAATGTTTTATCTGAGCTGATCGATCTAACCCACCTGCACTTTCAGAGGTTCAACATGATTGAGGTAGACGTGAGCATCTCCCAGAGTGTGGACAAAGTCACCGGGCTGCAAGGGACGAGATGTGAGACGTTGGACAACACGTCTGTAGATTAAACAGAAATGAGGCTTGTGCAGCGCTCGTACCTTGAGTCCTGTAATGTGTGCAATCATGTAGGTGAGAAGTGCATAGCTGGCGATGTTGAAAGGCACCCCCAGGCCCATATCGGCAGAGCGCTGGTACAGCTGACAGGACAGCTCCCCGTCGCAGACGTAGAACTGACAGAGGGCGTGGCAGGGGGGCAGCGCCATTATGGGGAGGTCTGCAGACACCGAGGATGTTCAAATCAGAAAACAAACAGAAAAAAAAAACAAGACCTGTAACCTCGACTTACCTTTGGGGTTCCAGGCACACATGATGATCCGTCGATCCTCTGGGTTTTTCTTGATGGTGTCAATGATGTTCTGCAGCTGGTCGACACCTTGTCCTGTGTAATCTGTTGGAAGAGCGGGGGAATCAACATATTTAGATGAATTAAAGTCAAACTAAAAGCTGTAATTAAAAAAGAACCCTTAGCAGATATATTGTAGTTCTTAAGAGGTTTTCTGTAGGTTTTAAGGTTAATTCAAGGCATACAGTAGTAGTAGGTATTTTGAAAACGGGATATTTTCATACAGTTCATGGACTTAATTAGTTATTTTACATTTATGTTTCATTTAAATAAACAAGTGTGTATTAATTGGCTAATAATAGGTATCTAATATAACAAAAGCTAAAGGATGGGCCACTTCAGCTCTCTGCAGTGTACCATAACAGCTGCAGGTTCTGTTTTTTATAGACTGTTAAAGTGCCTCAATAACAAATTAGATTAAATATGTTATTAAAGTTAAACAATTAAAGTGAGAAAATGTATTTTAATTAAAAAATTACCATCGTATGATATGCTTTAGTGGACTTTATGGGTCAAACATTAAACATCCCACTAAAGATATTCTAATAGCTTTGCTTTTTACAACAGTGCAGTACCTGTGTGCATGTCCTTGTACTCTGCACCGAAGTGCCTCCATTGGAAACCATACACAGGTCCCAGGTCCCCCTCCTCCCTCTCTGTGAAGCCCAGGTTGTCCAGGAAGTCACGGGACCCGTTGGCGTCCCAGATCTTCACTCCTTTCTCTGACAGCTCCTTGGCATTTGTTGATCCCTGCAGCATATAAAACAAATGCAACAGCCTCGTTAGCCCTGGTGAAACATAGGAAATGATGAATCAAGTGGGGATTTCCCATCATCTTCACCTTAATAAACCACAGCAACTCCTCCAGGATGCCTTTCCAGAAAACTCTCTTAGTTGTCAACAAGGGGAACTGGTCTGCAAAGAAAACAAAAATAAAACAGATTAACTTCTAATAATGCAAATGCTCAAATATGCCTTTTACATCGCAATTCTAAGATTTTTTGCAATTCATACCTCTGATTGACCTAAGGAAGCTCTAGTGTTTTGAAAACAACAACAACAACAAAAAAACACCTTTAACCTTTTCTGACTTTATTACCTCATAAACAAAATATTGTGTGGGGATTTTTTTTTTTTTTTTTCAAGCCCAGCAAGCCTAGCCTAGCCTAGTCGAAGTCCATTTTTGGACTTTGACTAGGATGGGCTATTATTATTTGACTAGACCATTAGTCTAGTCAAATAAGATAGCCTAGTCAATTGACTAGGCTATCATTATTTGACTAGACAATTAGTCTAGTCAAATAATAGCCTAGTCCAAACAAAGTCCATGTTTGGACTTTGACTAGGCCAGGTGTGCCCAAAAACAGTAAAAGCCACATTTAGGTATGTAGAACACAGCTTTGTCATTCCAAGTCTGTAACAGCCTCCCTTTGGTTGCCTTCCCATGAACTCTAATTTTCTCACCTTTTTGGAAAACTAAACAAAAATCACTAAACATAGTTCAATGTCCTAATCTCTTTTTGTTCTAAATCTTAGATCTTCGTAACTCAAAATATTTTATATTTTGTACCTGTACTGTATTTTCATTCATTCATTACACGACTGTTTGGACACACATAGGCTGTAGCTGGTCTGTACCTCGCAGGTTGTATCGGACTTGTGCTCCGAACAAAGACAGGACTCCGGTCCCGGTTCGGTCTCCCTTCCTGCAGCCGTGCTCCATGATGTACTCTGCTAGACTCAAATATCCGCGTTCATCGCACAGAAAGCCGAACTTCTTCTCCTCCTTCTGTGCTGCTGGCTTCTCGTCCGTCCAAGAGGCGGCATCTCTGCGCCTCTCCTCGGTGTGTATTTCAGAGGTTGCAGGCATATTAACAGATTAAAGTTGAGGTTGCTTCGGTAGTGGAGCAGAGTCCGAACCTCCTCAGTTAACCAAGACAGTCACGAACCCGGGTGTTTGTTTGTATCTCCCGGGCAAAATTTCCCGGGCAATACTGGGCTTCCTATTGGCCCGACAAGAAGGGGCGGAGCCATCGGGTGGAGGTGGGGTTCCCTCCCCGGAGGCTTTACCTGTTTTGTCTCCCGCCACCCATAACCGTTATATACGGAAGAGGATTAGGGCCACCGAAAAAAAAAAAAAAATTCAGACTTTAAAGTCAGAATTCTGAGATTAAAGTCAGAATTATAATTTTTTTTTCGGTGGCCCTAATCCTCTTCCGTAGTTATGCAAATAAATAAATAAATAAAAAATCTGTATGTATAATTCTCACTAGAGAAAACAAACTTTTGCTATGTTTTAGTATTTTTTTGCCCAATAAAATATGAATATATTATTAAAGAATTACATTTTACACAACAAATTCTTTAATAATCAACAAGTTATCTACACTGCATTAGCGTGGCACTATAAAAACAAATAAAAAATGGAAGCTGTATGATGCTGATTGTGCAATTGTGAAAAACGGTGGTGCCCAAGTCCAGTTCTGGAATGCTGCTAATCACTCACTGTGCTCCATACAACCCCAATACGGATAGATTTAATCTTTTTTAATTGTTTAGCTTGCATAAAAGTCGATGACTCAAGGTGTCATTCTTCAATTTCTTTATTTTCATTATGTCATTGTTGAGGATCATGCCGATGATAAGTTTGGCGCATTAAGAAGGAAAAATAGTCATCAGTGCATCACAGTATGCTGTAAAGCAATTCAAAATCTATCAATGAAAAGCCAAGAAGCTGAAAAGATTTCCCAATTTGTTTTAGTGACATAAACTTCAAATTGTACAAGATGAGTGGACTGGACTGCAGAGTATTTTCAACTTCAGAGGAATTTGTTCAGAAATAGAGGTGGTCAGTTCATTCCTGTAAGTAAAAAAAACAAAACATTTTTTACTTCTGTTCAATGTGACTGAGATACAAGAATCCATTTTAGCATTAAAATAGCAAAAATTGTAAGAGGTTTTAATCGCAGTGTTTTAACCGTCTCCAGGCAGATGTTGCAGATTTGCAACAGCGCAATGCTGTTGAAATGCTGTTTAAATGTCTCTCTCAAAAAAAGTCTGAATTGTATATTACTACCCCATATGATCATTTTCTCCAAATATCAGATTTTTCCTGCAACTACAACTTAATTTGAGCCTGAGAGGGTTAATTTTGATTTAAGGGGTTTCTAAGGTGACACATGGCGCATCATGGGAATTAAGAAGAACATTTACCACTTATATGCTGTTTATAGAGTGTCAGAGCATGGTCAGCAATATATTCCATGAAAGCAGGATCCTCTACCATTAGATCTGCTGGGACTGATACAGTTAGAGGAGCTGAATCCAATATGGACACAACCACACTGCTGTCAGCTGTGGGGCTGGAAGTCCTCAGTTGTTGCTGCAGATTCACCTGAAAAATAATCAGAGAACAACTGTATCATCTCACTATTTAAATAAGAACAGCTTATTTAGGTTTCTGTTAATAAAGAGACAACGTACCTATTATTAATATTTTTGAAACTGTTTATTGCAAAAACATCAGATACTCAATTAGCTTGATTATATTCACCCTTTATAAGTGGCAAATCTCTCCAGAATTGATGTTGCAATCCAAAAAGAGAGAATGAAAAGCAATACTTTTTCTAAGTATTCTCCAGACGTACTGCGATCACCCTGAAGATGCTGCTCTGAGCCCCTGAGACATTGGCCACCCAGCTGATCCAGCCATACTTGTCCCTGGTGTCCCCAAGCCACCTCTGTGTGTCCGCTGTGTGTCTGCGAACGAGCTGCAGCCTGTCGTCATACTGAAGACGAGAGGCGTTCAGCAGGGTGTGCATCTCTTCCATCTCAGAGTGCAGCTGCTGCAATCGGGGACAATCTGTGAGCAGAAACGTTAATAGAAGGATAAAATCGAGGTAAAAAGCAAACTACATTATGAAATCCTATGGGTCATAATGTTCAAAGCATTTCTGCGATCTTTAAGTCCATCTTATTTATACCATTGCAGACTATTGTGTATTTTTTCTTATGAAATAGGACTGACGTTGTGCTGTTATGATTAAAACTTAACAGATGTTGTGCAAAAACGATTTTATCGATAAAAACACAATTCAAAAAATATAACAAAAATTGTATAAAGTTTTTAGCTAACTCATTTATGCTTTTTTACAACTCAACCCCAGCAGCATCATGGAACCGCCACTTCCCTTCAATATTCTTATTTTTTTTACTTTTCCTTTCACACAAATTTTACCATTTATATATAAACTCCATGAAATCAAAACCTGACATAGAACCAACTCACAGGAAGCACAAGGCTGTAGGAGTCAATTTTTGTTTTCATTTTCTTTTAAGATTTTCTTTTTAAACATCTTGAAAACCATTTGTCATTTCTTTTCACTTCATGCTCTGCTTTCTGTCAACCCACCACATAAAATCTGAGTATAATGCATAGTACGTTTATTGTAACGTGATAAATATGTGAAAAAAGGTCAAGGGGCCTCTACATCAAGTTAACATAACTCTTTTCATCATGGTTCTTGTTACATCCTCTACAGTGAAAGAAAGCAGTACAGTTTTAGTTAGTTTAGTTAAATCAATTTATTAAGCCAACAAAAGGCTGTGAAACAGCACTTCATTTACCTTTTATTAGATTGTTTCCACAGGTCTCACACAGGTTTTGGAGCTGCCAACATTGTGATGCCTGTCTGCGGAGCGTTCGGCACAGATACCCATTTGGATGCTGTCCAAACGAAGAAAGCGATTCTGCATCTTTGGACATTAGTAAGGAATTTGTCATTTATGCTGACATAAAGTAGATAAAGGTATAGTGCATCAGGATGTGTCAGATACCTCTGTTTGAGTGGTGAAAATATTCATCAGCTTCTTGAATCTCTTCGAATACATCCTCCACCGTGGAGCTTAATTCCTCCAGCACATCTTTCCCAAACGCAAATGCTGAGTAAAAGAATTGATCCAAACCCCAACTTTTTAAAAGACTATCGTCAGATTCATCTGACGATGCAGAGATAGACCCCGACTGGAGCTCTGAGGTTAAGGCTTCGAGGAGGGAGGGTCCAAGCACATGCTGCAAACTCTTCATCAGACTGATGCTCTGGTTGTACAAGTCACTGATGTTTGACAGCAGCTGAGTGAACGCAGCATCAGCCTGAAGAAGCTCCACGTCTGTTTCATCCTCTTTAATCTGGCTCTCAGCTGAACCAGATTTAAGTTGATCTGAATTCAGCTCTGTGGCCTCAACCTGGGAGGCCATTTTCCTAAAAAATTCCTCAACCTGTAAATAAAGAGAGATTTTTCAGGTCAGCACCTGTTATGCATCATCGTCACTTTCAGCCAGTCTTTTTAAAAGTGAAGTCAAACCTTAAAAACAAAGGAAGCGTAGCCACGGCGACATGTAGAGGTAAAGAAGGCCTTACAAGAATCCTCCAGACAAGGCCGACACTCCCCAAAGAAAGATTTAGTTAAATCTTGACACTGCCGCTCGGCCTCCTCGAGTTTCTGCTCCGTTTCCCTGGCCAGCTGCATGGCCCCCTAAAACAACCCCCAACAGACACCGCTTAATAAGCCAGAAGTTTGGCATGCAGCCAAGCCTGTTCTTCTAAAAAGAACAGAAAACATATAAATCTGTAGACGGTTCATTTATCCTACACAAGCTGTGCTCCCACATTCATGATTCTCTGACTGCTTTGTGGTTTCTCTGTGGCTCTGCTGTTTAGGAGGCAGAAAATAATAATTTTCTTTGATAAGAAGCGAAAAGACAAGCATGAAACTGTAATGCTCTTTCTCTGTCAAAGCTTTCAAGACACAAATGATAATTTTATTATGAGTGTATGCATCAGAAATAGAAGAGGATAAGGGACACTGAAAAATGAGAGGATTGCAACTTTAATCTCAGATTTATAACTTAAATCTCAGAATTATATATATATA